>MNCI01034498.1:230525-296926 GCA_015680685.1 Gnetum montanum | reverse complement strand
TGTGTGTGTGTGTGTGTGTGTGTTATCCACCCGGTAAGTTTGTCACCCAATAAGTGTTCTTCATGATGGTATGAACTGTTTTCATGTTGATTGCTAATGTTTGGTTTTTACCTTCAAGTTACGATATTGATACTAAGGTATGTTTATTTTGATATAGCAGAAAATGAGTTCACTTCATCCATACATCCACCGATATCTATGGTCTCTCTCAGCTTGGAAATGTACAGTCCCCTTCTAAATAAGAACTATAACGAATCGGTGATTGGGCATTTCTCAAACTAAGGAAGGACTCAAGGATTGAAAAGGGTGTGACTTCAAGGAAACTTGATGCATTTGTATTGGCCATTCTCTTGGGTGCTTGGATGTTTTCTTCTTGAGTTTTCTTACCGTTTGGACGATTACCCAATTATCGGGAAGCTGAGAAAATAAAAATAACAAAGTCTTTGCATGGTGTGATTCTCATGCATAAACATATAAAACAACAACAACAACAACAAATTGATTGAAAAGAAGAAAAAAAAAGAGAGAAGTGAGAATTCAAAGCACACCCCTTAGACAAAATAATTCCTTGGGCTACAAGCACTAGTTATGGAACTAAAATAAAAATGTTCCCTCTAACTAAGGCGCTTCTCGCTTCCCATTCTCTCTTTGTTTCGTCGGAATGATGGTGGCTCTCGAGTAAAGGCATCCTTGTTACTTCAAGAGGATGGATTGGCCAAATGCATTAATGCGAAGTCAATGGAAGTGGTTTGTTTGAGGCTGGAGTTGGAATGAGATTTTCCAAGTTACATTAATCATGCAACACACAAGGGGCTGTACACCACCTTGTTCTTGGGACTATATTCCATTCTCTTATCTCCACCCTTCTCTCCATTGTTCACCTCATTGCCAGTTGTATCATTAGTGTATATATTTTGGTCGATGAATTGTTTTATTTTTGGTAAATTCTTGCGGTTAAGACTTTAACTCTTGTTCCGAATAACATTCCCAGAGCCTATGGACTCTTTGAAAGTGGGTTTGTTAGGGCATTAAGGGCATGAGCTTGCTTTGGGGAGGACCCACTGACACTCCTCTTTGGTGCACCAGTTAAATTCTTTCCCCTAACATTTTTGCAATCTAATTTATTTTGTTCATTTCCATCTTGGCATCCATTTCATCGATGTTATCGTTGTCTATTTTTCTCTATCTTTCTTGTTCTTTTTCTTTCTCCATTTTATCGCTATCGGAGGTTCTTGATTAGTCATGGGGGTATAGGGCCCAATTTTTTCGATTTTCTCCTAACCCCTACACCTTCGGTAGTCACCAATATTATATCTCCAGATCCATAATCAGCCATACCACAACTCAACCAATGGACCTTTCACCGAAGCAAGGTATCAATTACATTATGATTCATTTACCCTTGCTAATATAAAGACTGTGTTGTGTGTGCAGATGGCGATCATACAACAACAGATTGGATTTGGAGGGAACACATGGAATGAAGCAGTGTTGGAAGCAGCTATGCAAGGAGCAAGACCGATGGTGCGCTTACTAATGGACAACGAAAGACGCAATCTTGGCGTTGGCAGCAGCAAAACTTCTTTCTCTCTCTTTCTCAACTGCCAAATAAGGCCTTATGTCAATGTAATAAGGTGTTCACTCTTATTGTCATGAACACCAATTCTGTTTTGTCTTGTAATGATGATATGTTCACATGTCATCCCATTAGTTCCATTTGAGTCAATAACCCCATACTGGCCCAATATTTTGTAAGGAACTCGAGGACGAGTTTTTATTCAGTCATGGGGGTATGATGGGACGTAATATCACGTGGGCCATGATATCGCGNGAGAGCCACCTCTTATTTATAGACTTTGCGGTGCACCGCGATATTGTNAATAAAGACGAACTTCTTGGATAAACCTTGCAGTGCATGGAATAGGCTAACTAGGACTTTATTTATTGTTTATCATTTAATGCTTTATTAGTTATTAAATCTCTCTCAACCGTTCTCTCCTAGTTAAGTGCCTCAATACGATCACTTCGAGCACATGCGTTACGCTTGGTGATCCCAGCAACGATTAGCGTTTGGTAACCAAGGTTACATCAGTTCAGGGTGTGAATGGTAAGTGGGAACGGATGCTAACGCTAGGTTAATTAAGACTTAGTTAGTTAGTTAAAGTTAGTTAATTAGTCTCTTCAACTCTTCACCTTGTTAGCTTAGGAGATAAAATCGAAAAGACAATAAAAATCATATACCTCGGACTTACTTAATCATACTGTGACAAATACAAGTAAGTCTAGGAAGACAACGAATAATTAACCTTAAGTGTTCCATGAGCCGTGTAGGCACTTAGTCTACAAAGTTCGACCGGATCGCGCATGTTACGCTCGTATTCGTATGGTTGAGTGTAGGGGTACCTCGCCACTCATCACATAGTTAATATCTCTTCACCCTAAACTCCTTAAACGTGAAATGAGTACGACTTAATCACGAGCATTTAAGTGTGACTACTTAGTATCCCAGTAGCGTACCTAGGACATGCGCTTGATAATCCTAGTGGTAGTCATGCACAAGGTCCAAGAGGTGTACAGATGATTAAGGAACAGATGCTCATCGCACTTAGGCTAGTTTAGATTCTCTCTTCCTTTTCCTCCTAGCTTAGTTAAGATTAATTTCCATCATCTCCAAGAGTAGCATTAGTGTAGGAATACATCATACAGCTCACTCTAGACTAAACCATACACGACAAAGCAAATACTAGTCTAGGTGGGAAGATAGTGAATTGCGATCAACGAGTAACTATCTAGATACCACAACTAGCCTGTTTGCAGAGTTCGACCAGATCGTGTGTGAAATGCTCGTATTCGTATGGTTGAGTGTAGGGGTACCTCGCCACTCATCAGGCTCAATCGGACATCTAGAAATAGAGATATTTGCATTTTAAATTTACTAAATTAAATAATAAAATATTAATATATAATAAATAATATTAAATTTTTCTCGAACATATCACACGCAGCAAAATGAAAATTGTTCCTTGCATTCTCATGGTCCCAACAACGCAAATGAAAAATTCATATCTACCATACTTTATTGTTTATTCACAAAATATGTACATGATTCAAGTAGCTCAAAGGTGTACAAGGTTTCTGTTTTACAAAAATACAAAATAGAAAAATATCATTTTTTAGGTTGAGAGGGTCCATCTTGTATAGAATTGATCCACCTTTCATCCTATGTTCCTCTTTCAATGTTTACTTGCCTACTCTAGGCTCTCTACATTGAAATGCAAGAGGAGTCAAAACTCCTTAAATAAGAAACATTATTTTAAATCTCTCTTCATGGAGCATAAAGGTTATGGGCCAAAAGTATTAGGTTACGAACTCGGTGAAGGTCTCCAATTAAATATTCAAAAATGTTTCAAGGTCTAGAAATGCCACAAATTTTCAAAAAATCTAAAGGTTACATATTTTAATTATTTAATTATTTGGTGTTATAGGATATCATAAATTATTCAACAAAAATTCAAACAACATATATTTTATCTATGAATTACCAAAGGCTAGGTCTTGGTTATCCTCACTACCAAAGGAACTCATTGAAAGGTCTTAGAATAACCTCACTACTATCATTGAATTAGCCTCGTAACCCTGAATAAGGCACTCATGGTTGGGTCTTAACAATATCCTCACTACTAACATTCTTAATAGCCAAGGCACATGTATCATTGAAAGGATAGGTCTTGACTATGCTTCACTGCACACCACTAGACTCAACTACTTAGTGCCACAGTATTGGTTAAATCTATAACCTCACATGAACTTACAAATTAAAATCCAAAATAGGAAATCCATTGAACAACCTTTGTTCTCGTGGGGTGGGTTGCAATAAAGAACACTTCACTATTGCACGTAGACCGGTGTATCTAAAAGATTCATGGTTCCTACTACCAATTGAGTAAAATCAATAAAATAAATATTATTATTTTATTCCAAAAATCGAAAAGGTGCCCAAAATGACCAAAAATTCATAAAAGCTCAAATTCCACAAAATTCTTGTAAAAGCATGTCATGAGTAGGTTCCAAATATTCATGAAATATCTAAGGGCAAGTTGGGCATAATTTCTACACCTTCCAAAACTCTCCAGAGGACAGAAAATGATATGAACAGGATTAAAATATTGTTTTTCAAAAAAAGAAAAAACTCGAGATTACAAATATTGGATAGAATCTCGACATATTAATTAAAATCATAGAAGCATGACAGAAGACTAGGAAGCAAAGAAAAGAGATAGAAAATTCACAATAATATGGGGCAGCCATGTGAAAGAAAAATAAAATAAACTTCCTTGTGCTAGCATACCTCCCAGAACATTCTTAGTGTCTTCCTAACTCTCTCAATTTGTCTGAAATATTTCTAGAAACTATAATGAGATATATCTAGGGCTACTACCTATTTATAAGGAGAAGACTTAAAGAAATCGAGCTCAAATTGACTTCAAAACACAAAGAAAGGAAAAAAAATGTCTTCAAATAAAAACCATGTCCAACATGGTTTTGCAAAAACGATGGTTGAGGAAAAACACGCAACGGAAAACAAGCAATAGAGAGGTGATGGAGAAAAACGCTTTGTAGATGTAAAGAAAATAAAATGCATATATGATATGCATATGTCTTATGCATATATTTCGTATATGCTTTTTCTTTCTGTATCATGCACGTAATGTGCTTTCAAAAATGGCATTGACTTTTTTTGTAACTTTGATTTTTAATTTTTAATTTTAATTTAATTTTTTAAAAAATCATTTCTATAAGTTTATTTACAATTTTTCTTCCTTCTCTAGTATCCTTACACACAAACACTTATAACATGCACACCGAGACTCCAAATCAAATTCTGTTTAAACCTACAAGATCCTTATCATGTGCTCTACCTAATCGTATACTGAAATCTTGTCTAGGCTTTACTTATTATAATTGCCTAGTTCAAATGCCAAAACTTTTATGGTATTTTAACAAATTAGAAAAATGTGATATCTTAAATATTGTAACTCTAATTCTAGTGAACCATGGGTCAAAATCTATGTTTTTGAACATTCTAAACACATTGGCAAGGTTAGATTTTGGGTTGGGGATCATCCTAAGGTACTTCCTTAACAAAGCTGATTTATGTAATATTTAATTATAATTAAAAATGAACTCCTAATCCTAGTTTAATGACAAAAATTAACAAGGAATATGTTTTGGGTAGGGTGAGGGTTCAAATTGCTCCATGAACAGAGTATTATATAATCACATGTGCATACTATAATATAAAAATGCATAATTCAATGTGCATAATAAAGATTGAATATGCATAACTAAATGTGCATAAAGAATAAAATATGCATAATCAAATACTTGTAAAGGCATGATAACTGACAAAAGCAATACTTCCTAGGGTAATTGGATTTTAATATTTAGTCATAAAATATTCAAAAGATCTATGCTAAAATAGTACTAAAACAAAAGATAGAAAATCTTAGTAAAATATCCTAACAAGTAGATTACATTTAGTTATGTAGGAGGCTAACAAAAACAACAACAATAATAATTAGCTAATTTATTGATACACATTTACCAACATTAAAGAATTAATTATATGCATTAAATTAAATAATAAAATTTATGCAAATATCTAGGTTGTGACACCATAAGGCATGATCAACTTATGGTCCACTCGTGATCCTTAGATTTTGACTATAGTGTGTTATTTTTGCATCCTTCAAACTTTTCATGACCTCTAGTACTCGATTCATGCACTCTCTTGCACTTCAACTACTTGTATATAGATTACTAGGATCAATGGATAGGCATCGTGAGGAATCTACGTTGGGCTCTAGTATTTGACCCACATCGCCTTTGATCGAACCTCAGGTTGCTTGGTATGTATGTCAATGAGTAGGCATTATGGAGGATAAAGTTAGTTGTCATACTTGATCCATGTCGCATATGATTGTACACAAGTTGTAATAGTGGGAAAGCATTTTGGGGGAATTGATTTGCCAATAGTGCTTACTCATGTCACTTGTGATTGTTAATGAGGTGAATTCTTTGGAATCATGGTTTAGAATCATAAGGATAGGTAAATCATAAGGATTTTTTCTAGAATTGACTTCATCCAAGACTAGATGAGGCTTAGTCAAGCAATTCTTGAAGAGGGCTATTAACAACTTTCATGATAGATGAGATCTTTTTGGACCAACTAGTCTTTAAAGATGGTTAATTTCTAGGGCAATCTTAGTTAAATTGTTTTCATGACATTTTGTGAGACATCATGGTTTTTAATATTGATTATGGATTCTAATCTCATGGATGTTGAGATGGTATTTTATGTATAGCATGTGGCTCCATCCCATAGCTTGGTCTAGGTGCACAAAGGTGATTGGTGCTACCAAAAGCTTTACGACCTTTCTAGCATGTTTGTATGTAGATTCAAGAGGCCGAATCTAGGAGCTTTGTGGTCATTAGAGCATGATTGATGCAATCTTTTTCCTTTTGTTTTTAGTTGTAATGTTATTTGAGATTCATGTCTTGGTGAATATGATGTATTGAGATTGATGTAACAATGGATGTTATTACTATCTTCTTATGAGATCATCATTTATGTTATGATATATGAGATTTATTTATGGGGCTTGGATGTGGATTTTCTATTTATACCATGAACTCTTGTGTTTAAGTTTTATAATGCTTATCATATATTCTTTCTTAAGTTATAAGCATTATGATATCACATACACTAATCATTGAGATTTGCGTAATTTAATTATAGATATTTCTAAGTTAAATATTAGGGTGTGACGTTAGGGCAATGTAGTTCCCTATGATGGTTAACATAGAACCTGTAAGGATCTTCATACTCTTTTTGAGCCCATTTTGAAAGGGAAGCCACCTACAGATCACCAACAAAACACTTGTTATCATATATACATGGTTAAAGGTAAAGTATATGCATGGTTAAAGGTCAAGGTCCAATTACACAGTTTGATTTGATTTGATGGTTAGTTTTTTGTTTCAGTGTTGGGTCCATCCCTCGGTCCGCCCGCGTTTGCATTTCCGGGAATATTCCTGCCTTCAGAAAAGTCTAGCGATTTTTTACGTACCAAATCAAGGGTGGTGTCACGTGCCACATTACACTTTCCATGACATTAGCGGTGTACATTGTTTTCCACGTTTCCGAGGATTTCATCCACACTTCCAACTCTGACGTTTCAAATTCACTAAACTTTGGCATGCCAAAGTCAACAAGACCGTCGAACTTGAGATTCAGTCCCGTACATATTCATAAGTTATAATTTGGAAATAGATAAAAAGTTTAAAAAATTTTTGTTGGCTGAATTCAAAATGAAGAGATAGAATATGATATTATTTTTTTAAAGTAAGAAGATGCATGAAATATTGAAGCTATTTGTTGGTTTATATCTATATTTATAGTTTAATCTTTTTGAATCATTATTGGATAAATACTTCTTTTTGTTGTTTGGGGGTTTCTCTCTGCTTCTTTGCTTTTGTACTCTGAATCTGATTTTTTAAATATATTTAATTTTTGGGGTCCAACTCCCTTATTATTAGATAAATACTAAAAAAAGTGATGATCCAAACCCATGATAAACACTTAATAAATAATCAATATTTCAAAAACTTTGGAAGGATGTGGAACACAACGAACTATTTCTATCTAAATAATATCAAAGAAGGCTTTAATTCAAAGTTAAAATATTTATTGGTTGCTATTCTTCATCATTTGCAATGCACAATTAAGAGAATTTGAATGGGATTTCATAAAAAACAAACTATTTCTCTGTTGCTATTCTTCATCATTTCCAATAAACAATTAGAAGAGTTAAAATACGATCTCATCATCATAATATTTACGCTTAATATATAGTTTAATTACAACTTTATAAGTTAACATTATTAATTAGAATTGAATTCTAATCAAGAGTCTTAGAGCTAGGCTAATGCCTCATTGTTGATAATATTTTTACAATTCATAGTATGTTACAAAAGGTTTTATAAATGTAATAAAAATTCAATTTTATGATTCAAAAAAATAACACTTAATTAAGAAAAAGCTAGATATGCATCTCCTTTAAAATTTAAATAGCTTCTAACAATGATTATAATAGGATTAGTAACCATGGTGCCTATTAACCATGGTGAACAGACGTACAAGGTAGAAGACCTTGGAGAATTCCAAGTTCCTATTTGATATTAATTTGCAACTAATAATTTGTGCTCAACATTGAGTAATGAATTTGTCAACTGGGACCAGAGAAAACCCAAACCAATTACAAATATAAAACAGAAGAATTAAGCGGATTAACAAAAGTGTCCATCTCTCTCTGCAGCTAAAGGAAATTAAAGACTGGGTAATACTGGCCACGGTAATAAAAGTAATGAAAGAAGCGTAAAATTTTCAGGTGGTGTTTTTTTCGGAGCAACACAGTAAGCTAATTAAGCCAAGAAGCCCAATTTCTCTCCATTTTTCTTTGCCAGACGGATGAGCCCCTGCCTTTGTTTAGAATCAGCCCCAATGTAATTGCAAAAGTCCGTAATGACCTGAACAGAACCAACAGATTGTACATGTGGATGTGATTATTATCATTGAGTAATGACATAAGCAAATTAGAGAGAAAACTGCATGCTATGCCTCCTATTAACAAGAAAAGAAAGGCTGATTATATACTTGCGAGTGGAGAGCAATAGCTTTGCCTCTCAGCTGATTGAAGCGTTTTTTGCCAATAATGTTTCGCAGCACTACCACAGTTGCAGCAAATACACCCTCATCCTTGTGTTTTTTATTCTTCATTGTATCATGATCAGAAGTAGTAGTGCTATCATCAGATTGAGCTCTGAAACATGTCAGCGTGGGATTTCTTTTCACAGGAAACCTCAGAACCCGGTTGTTGTAGTCGGTCTTTGCAAAACTGTTACGGCTTGCAAAGCCAGATTGTCTGGAGAAAGCAAGAGTGGATGTTGAGCTTGACGCTAATACCAATGCCATTTTTCCCCTGGACTGGAGTGATTTACAGACACACAGAGTAAAGAAAACTTAGGCCAGAGGAATGTGCTCGGAATTCAAGGAATCTGAGATGAGATGAGATGAATCACTTGAATGAATAAAGGGTTGTGTTTAATGTAGGCAAATATATAAGGACTAGGAGGGGCCCAGGCCCAGGCTGTTTCCCATGATTTGATTGAAGAGGGTTTACAGGTGGTACACCATCAACCATGAACTGTGCTCAGTGTTAGATTAAAATTTGCACAGGAACAGCTCAATCAATCGATGGATGGATACTCCAATTCTTGCCGCTTCCCCTGGTCAGCATTGTATGCTCAATGGGGAGAGTTTTGGTTTCAAAAGCTCACGTAGCAGATTCCATTTCATCGAGCTCCACAAAAAAGGAATTTTGGAATTTGGCTTAAAAGATTAAAAAATCTTAGTTGTTGTACATAAAAATTCAACTTCCAACTTGGTTGGTTTCTTTCATCATTTGTATTCGTCCGTTTGTGGGAATGTTCCATCCTCCCCTCAAGAATATTATAGCATATGCTTGGCTTCATTTGCAGGTTTTAACATTTGGCAGTATCCGTGAACAATCTTCCAACGTATTTTTGGCTTGATTTGGTAGGTAGTCTCACGTGCTAAATCTTATTTTCTACGACGTTAGCGGTGTAGATTTTTTCCCCTCTCATGTTGGAGGAGGCGTCAATACCACAACTGTCCTTTTGCTGCAACGTTGCAAGTTTAAAATGAAATGAGAGAAAAATATGTATCTGCAAGCGCCTGAGACCACAAAAGTACTCCGCATTTCACGGCTGAGCCAGCAAGAAAGCACGTGTAATAAACAGACAGCAAGTCCATGTAAATGGCCGGTCACTTGGCAAACATTCAAGCTGCCACGTAAAATTTGAATATATAGTATTCAATACCCTTGCAGCGTTACCCTCTTGGTGCAAACAAGGGGTATCAATAAGCTACCTTGCCCTGTCTCATTTTTGGCATTTGTCAACTTTCCCTTTAATTTTCCTGACCTATGTTGATTCCACTGCATTCTCAGCATTTTCATGGGGGAAGTCTTCTCAAACAAATAAAAAAAAATAGTAATGCATAGATTAAATTTCTAGTCAAAAAGAGCCCTCTTTGTTCTTTCATTGCATTTATCGCGATGCATAAAATCCATTGTGTAGTTAAAATAATGAAAAGTCACTTGAGGAAGTACTTAATTTAAAAATCTATTTTTGGAGATATACAAAATAGGTCTAACTTGCAAATCATAAAAAAAAAAGCCTCCTTTGCTTTTGAGGAAATACTTAATTCAAAAATTTATTTGTAAAGATATACAAAATAATTATGACTTGCAAACCATTTTAAAAAAAAAGCCTTCTTTGCTCTTTCCTTGCATTCATTGCAATACATAAAATCTTACAAGACCGTAACTTGACCATGAATTTTGATTAATATGAAAATCTTGAATATAGTAAGATTTTAAAATTAGATTTGAGTGAGACTTGATTGATTGGAGTTTCCCCAAGCTACTAAACAACCTAAGATGAGAATTTTTATTGATTGAATTGATTTTTATGGGTAAAGTAATTGATCCCACTTTAATGACTATTGATCTTCTAAATAGAATGTTGAACCTAGATTGTAGTGAATTTGGTAAAAATACTTTGATGAAATTATTGATGTTGTTGATTTAAAGATGGGATAAATGAAAAAACCATTGATGAGAATGTTGATGGCTATTGTTGATTGTTCAATGATGAATAAAAGTAATGAATGAGATGTTGATGAATGTAAATTGATGAAATGATAATGAGCTATTGATGAATTGGAAAATTTCATAACACAATCAATCTTATTAGTGTAGTATCCCTTATAATCATATTTTACCTACATGTTTATAGCCAAATGATGGGGCCATACCGGTGGCCTATTATGAAGAAAGAATTTGATAAGTGTTTGATGTTTTAGTACCTTAAGGCAATACATTAGAGACCTAGTGGTTTTTTCATCCAAACATCATTCTAGTTTGGAAATGAAAAACCATTGGCATTGATTTCATTATAGTATTTCCTCATACATGAAGGAGAAAAGTTTCTTTCCTTGGAGTCATAGATCTTTTAACCAAATCTTCCTACTACTTTGATGAGCAGCAAAAGGTACCCCTATGCTCAACCATACAAATCATGAAGCATTCATGCATGATTTGGTCAAATTCTATGGACTCTATGTCTTCCGTACACTAGTCTTCTAGGAAGTGAACCGTATCCTAACAGTCATTCGTTGTCTTCCCAATTACACTTGTGATGTACAAGGGTATGGTTAAGGGTAATCGAGGCATATAATTTTTATTATTTTATGTTTTATGTTCCCTGGTGCTTAAAGTAGAGAGATGAAGTAATTTAATAACTAAATTAATTCAACTACTTAACTAATCTTTAACTAGTTCTAACATAAGCATCCGGTCCTACTTTTCATACACGTCCTGAACCCACGTATCCACTGTTGGGATTACCAAGCGCTATGCTACTTGGCACACCAAGCAATAACATTGCTAGGGTTACCAAGTGAATACGTGTTTACACTTGAAGCAATCGTACTTATGTGTTTACTTAATTGCTATTTAGCTTATCTCGCTTAATTACTTGATTAGCTTAATTACTAAGGAACATTGAATAAATAACTAAAAACATTAAATGCATAAATAAAACATTTAAGCTATCCAGAATGCTACAAGGTTTATTAAGAAGCTTGTCCTTACTACCACACACATTGTGGGGCTCAGGTATAATAGTGCTTAAATAAAGATCCATACACTCAATGACTCTTGCTGCAGGCACTTAGGAAAATATTCTAACTTTTGAATGTAAAAACTGCAAGAGCTTTGCTACAACTATGACATGACTCCCATAAGCATGGTTGTGAGCTTGTATTTATAGTTTTTATTGTTGGGCTATGTCAACAGGGCCCTATAGATGCAACAAACGCTACATCGATGTAGCCTTGTTGACAGGGCAACATCATGTAAACGAGGCTGCATCAACGTGGGCCTATCAACAAGGCCATGTCAATAAGGGCCCCTCGACGTGACACTTCGACGCTCATCATACCCTCACGACTAAATGAAAACTCATTCTTGAGTTCCTTTACAAAATTGGGAAGGTATGTGATTATTGATTGACCCTTGACATCACAAATTGACATAACAAAATTGAACGCCTGAGTGTACAAATTAAGACATTACAAAAATTGTGGTGTTCATGACACAAAATTGAACACCATGACATGACTACTCAAAATTGGATAGCACATCCTTTGATGGCACGAAGACGGTTGAGAAGATCATATAGTCCCAGGCGATGGAGGCTCTTGAGGTTCTGAAGGACCTTCACCTGCTTTAGGCATGTGTGGTGGCTAAGGCAGCTATGGCTACAACCTTTGGTGAAAGGCAAAAGGCATCCAATAATGCCTTCATCTTCTCCTCCTTACCCCGAAGATCATTCACAGTCCACGTGGCATTGCCTATTTGGGCTAGAATGGGAATATCCCATGGACAAGGCATTACTGAGAATAACTCCTTAGTATTGACAAACCAGGCAGTGAATTGTTTACATTCGACATTGAATGCCCTAACTACGTTTTGCAGCTCCTGGTAATTATTCATCCTTCTAGTCAGGTTCTCGATGGTAGATCTTTGATTAATGTATTTACCCTTGAGAACTTCAAGTTTAGCATTTTCCACCACAAGCTTTTGCTTGGTGTCCTTGTGATACTTGAACTCGGCCTCATACAATAAGTACAAGTTAGCCACCTGCTTCTCCAATTTTGACCACAATCGTCCAACAGTCAAGATTGCTAGATTCACATATCGGAGATTGGCCAACTCCATGTATTCCATCATCTCCTTAATTTGCAACTCCTCCATGCATATTTCCACTTTATTGTAGGCATTTATCCCATCAACGATAAGATGTTACAATTTTTTTCCTTGCTGGAGTTGCTGGAGGGTTTCATTTGCTTTTGCCTTTGCTAGCTAGATGTGTTTTTCATTAACTTCTTTTTGTAGATCGACTTGATCTCTATAATGATCTTTGACTCTCTCAAATTTAAGAGCCTTTGATTTCCAGGTGGCTACCTCAATTGTAGTCATCTAGCAAAGGGCATGGACCTCCTCCATGGAGAGGTTTCTATTTTCAGCTGGTAATCTCCTTAGCTCTATGTTTGTTCTGGCTAGTTGCTCTTGCTATTCATGGATAAAATCAATCAACTATTTTTTATGCTCATCAAAATTTCGTAGGAAATGGTTCACTACGGTTAGTTGTGCATTCTCCTAGTGGGTTTGATCCAAGGCCTTCTAAATTTTATGTTGTGTAGCCTTTACCAAGGATTGGTAGAACACTGCTATCTCCATTGCACCCTCGATCCCTATCAGTCTAGTGTGAAGCTATTCAAGAGCTTCATCTCTTGTCAATGTTGGGTTGAAAAATGTAGGGTTGGCAATTTGGGCTCTTAGTTTGGGAACTTCAGTAGCCAAGCATTCATTTAGCTTCTTAGTTATTTCGAGTTGCCCCTTTAAGATAATGTTTTTACCCCTTGCCTCTAGCAGCTCTGATTGGGTTGCAATAATGTTATTCGAAAGATCAAAGACATCTAGAAGCAATTTCTTGGTTCCCATTAGTCGGTCCAATAGTTCTTCATGCTGTGCTACATTTATTTTGTCACTTGTAATCCCTGTAGACATTTGCACATCTTTGAGTGTAGTGATGTTTAGTATAGACATTGCAAGTATATTGAGGATTTTGGCTATTCTATCAACAACCACCTCTACTGTTGTCTCCTAACCTTAGTGCTACATCACTAGCACTGTTGCCCCCTCACCTTCCTCTAAGAACACTGAGAAGTTTATGGCATTCCCAGAATTTTTTGGGAGTGGCTACTATTCTACAAGAGATACTGTAACCTATCTAGTGCTAGGATTCAACCTCGTGGACAATTTCATTCTTTGGGCAAAGAAAATGGATCCACCTCCACCCATTAGGCTAATTATTTGATCCATCTAATTTAGGTGACGCATTACTGGTTGGTACACAGATGAGTCCCTATCACTCATGCCTACTTATTGTTCTTGTTCACTTAAGAGTCATTCTCAATATTTGTGTAATCATTGGGTTGTTACAACGATGTCTGGCACAGTTGTTTGAGTGGCAGGTGGAGGTGGTGGTTGCTACTCTTCTTGAATGGTTGTTGTAGGCATCCTATCTTTCATCATCTCTACCCAATTAGCAGTCAAAGCACACCTAGCAACATCGTTTGTATATTAGACTATTCCTCCCCTTCGACAGAGTTTTCTGATGAGGCATAGAAAGGGGAGTACCTTCCTTCCACATTCATTTTCTTTAAATCACTTCTCTATTTCTAGATAGATTACCTGTGGAAGGTTAACAAAGAATCTCCTACTTAAAGTGATGCATGCATGGGCAGAAAAGGTAGTGATTTTGCTAGGTCTCACCATGGGATTTAGGTAAAAGGCTGAAATCTTGCAATGGATCTTTTCTACCAGTGTGAGTGCGTCAAACTCCTTGCAATCGGCACCATAGCACCATCGCACTCATTCTTTCTTGATGCTTGGATCTACCTACATTGGAACCCAAGCACTTTAGCAATGGCCTACACTGAGTAGGACATTGAGATGTCCTTAATTTTGACCATTGAACTAACCTGCCTATTGTTTTAGAATAAAAATGTCTCTCTCATGTACCACTCCTTGATGGAAGTGATAATTGGCCACATGGGAGAGGCCTTTAGTTGGTCCTGCACTTCTTTTGATGCTTACTCAAGGAAAGGGCCAAAGTTTAACCCTTGGAGCACTATTTTTTGGACCTCCCTCTATCTAATTTGATTCAGGAAGGCTTATGTCAAGATCACCTTGAGGTTTGCTTGTTGGGCTGGTGCATCATCCCAGTGGGAATGTTATGTTGCTATTGCTGGTTTTAGAATTTTACAAATAGATTCCACCTCAACCTTTTCCCTAAGAGTACTTGTGGTGTGGGTTGCAAGTGGTTCTTCTTGGTCCCTTCCTATTTTAGGCTATTTCTCCCTTGGTTGAGATAGTCCTCCTTCCTACATGTGCTTTCCTTTTAGTGCCATCTATGGTCACAAGACATCCATGGATTAGTAGATATAATGTGTAACTTTGAATATTTTGAGTACCTTATCTTGTCAATTAGTTGCACTTGGCTAAGGTTGGACCATGGCATATTGATATTTTATTATTATTTTATTAATTAATTTCATTATAAGTGTCACTGGAGCTCATTGGAAAAGTTTAACTCTATAATTTGGTATTTAAATTTTGATTTTTGAGTTAAACCTTTGTGGGAGATAGAAAAAATGGCAAATTTTTTTTTATAAAACATGGCACATTTGTAGCCCCCACAACTAAGAGCTTGCCTTTGGTAGCTATAGGGTTGAAGAATAGAGTGATTTGGATAAACGGTTAGGAAGTTATGGGCTCTGGAATGTTCTGGGCTTTGAAAATTTGAAAAACTCCCTTGGTGTTTATAAGAAAATGTGAAAATTTTAAAGTGGATTCATACATATATATACTATTTTTTCACTATGTTAATGAGGCTACATATATGAGGCCTAGTATATGTGTCTGCTCTATCAATGGGGCCTCGTATATAGAGCTTGTAGGGAAAAATTTCAAATTTGAATATCTTAAAAAATACAAGGAATTTTTCAATGAATTTAGGATCCATGGAATCCCAAAAAAGCCAAGAATATGATGAAATCATTGAAGAGCATCTTTGAAAGCTCAAAAGTTGAAAAATTTAATGGATAATGTGTTTATTGAACAAAATAGGTAAAGGAGCACATGGTTTGATGTAGAAGATGGGTGTACGAAAGATTCTAATTGTAAGAATGCCCAAGGATAAGGTACTTAACAAACCCAACCAAGAGAGATGCAAGTGGATCCTCCCCATAGCAGGAACATGCCTGCTATGGGCCCTTGCATAACCTCAATCTAAGGAGTCTATGGGCCCCATAGGCAATTAATGGTCGATGGGAGTTAAGGACCAAAACTTGGAAGATTCTACCAAAGAATTCAAGTATGTTAGACCAAGACATCAAATTAAGAACATGGACACCAACAGTGAGGTGAGTTATACGCAACATAGATGGATGATAGAAAAGGTGGAATGGAATTCCAAATTGAGATAATAAGAAATCCCTTGTATATTTTGTGTTTAAATGACTTAAGAAGATCCATCCTTAGTCTAGACCAAAACCATCCTCTTCTAGTGAATTTGCATCACCACTCCAAGACTGATCCATTCCCTCAAGACACAAGAGTGCTTCCATAGAACAACCACCATTCCATAAAGAGAAGAAAAGAGAAGCAGGAAGTGAGAGAGGACCTTAGTTAGAGGGGACCTTCAGGCATGGGTAACATGTCTTTCTAGTCCCACAACTAATGCTTGTAGCCTATCTATTTGTCTAATGGGTGTGCTTTGAATTCCCATCATTTTTTTTTCATTTTTTTTATTTTTTATATGGGAACCATAGCATGCAAATATTTTATTTAACTTCCTATTATTGATTGACATTAAGTTGTAAGAAGTATATTAAAACACTCATGCACCCAAGTAAGTAGAAGAGTACAAAGGGTATTGAGTTCCCTTGAAGTTACACCATGTGCAAACCTTTGAATCCTTCCCAATTTTAGAAACTATGAAGGTTACAAATTTAGTTTATTTTATGAAAGGGACCTCAAATTTCCAAAATAAGGAAAACCATAGAGTTTTTGAATGGGTGGATGTTGTGGACTCACTACCTGTTCCATGAAAAAGAAATCATGACTTAGTCATTGGTACAAAAATTCAAAAATAGAAACTAGACATTAGTAAACAAAACATTAAGCATATATGTCATGTTGGCACAAGGTACATTTATTAGTAAAAAATTAGAAAATCACACACAAAAGATAAAGTAAAATATATAAGAAAGTGTAAAATATTCAAGAAAGCTTAAAATGTACTAACAATGGTGTAAAAAAAATGGTGTAAAATAGAAAAAAAGGTTTGAAAATCAAAAGGTGTAAAATAAACAAATTACAAAGACAAAAAATGTGTAAAACAAAAAATAGAAAAATTGAGGTGCCACATATATGGTTAGCACGGATGACCATCTCCCCCAGGACTGAGTTGGAAAGAGGAGATCTGAAAAATTAAGCATGGTTGTCCATTTATTGAGGTATTTATTGCATTGGCTTGCTTTGGCCATGGAAAGGCTTTTTCTGTTGGATGTTGACCAACTGCTTTTTATTTGGGCTCTCAGGTTTGTAGATTAACATGGCCCTAGAGGGAAAATTTTGATCAACTATACAAGGTCTCTACCACAATGTTCGGAACTTTGTTTTTTGGGGTACATGTGTGGGGTTCTAGTAGAGAACCTTATCTCTAGGTTGAAATTTTACTTTCTGTATTCTAAGGTCATGATGCTTTTTGTTGTATACCTTGTGCACTTCATTCAAAGATAGGGCCACTAATTAGTTTTCATCTAACACATTCAAGTTGACCAATCTTTTTCTCTATGCTAGGGTCAAGCCAAGATCCAAGTTGTAGGCTATTGAGAGTGTACGGAGCTTAGATTGAATTGGGAGTGTTGGAATTTTTCCATACACCAAGTTGTAGGGAGAGTAGCTAATAGGGATCCATGTTGAGTGGTAGGCCTAAAGGGAATCATTGAGTTTTGTGCTCCAATCTCTCCTATATTTGCTGATAGTTCTTGTTAGAATCTTTGTAATCTCTGTGTTAGTTACCTCTACTTGACCATTGGCTTAGGGGTAATAAGGTGTTGTTAATTTATGTTCAACCCCCAAAAGCTGCATGAGTTTTCAAAAAGTGGCACCTATAAAGCAGGTTCCATTGTCATAAATCAATGCACGTGGCAGCCCAAACCTATTTACAATATGTTGTTGTACAAATTGAGCAACAGTGAATGATGTATAGTCAATGATGGCTATTGCTTGTGTCCATTTGGTGCAGTAGTTGACTACTATAATGATGTATGCCTTTCCATTGGACATGGGTGTGGTAGGACCCATCAAGTCTATGCCCCACAGTTAAAAGGGCTCTAGTGGTTGAATCCATTATTAAGGACCCTCCATTTAAGTAGTCATCCCATCATCTAGTTGACAACATTCATAGGATTGAATGAATTGGTGGGCATCCCTAAAGATTGTAGGCCAGTAATATTCTTTCATTAGGATTTTTATGGTTGTGCATCTCCCTGCATAGTGGCCTCTGTAAGGGCCTTCATGAGTATCTTGGAAACTGTGCAATTGGTTTGCATTAGGGACACACCAACAAAATAGGACATCAGTGCACACCTTGTAAAGGTGTTCGTTAATTTCCATGAAGTACTTAGCCCAATGAAGAAACTATTGTTTCTTCCTAAATTCAAAATCTTATGGCATCTCTTGAGTGAGAAGGTAAGTGAGCATGCCATCATACCATTTTGATTTGAAAAACACTTGGCCATTTATCACTTCTATAAAGAGGAGTTCATCTGAAAATTGATGAGAGAGTGGGTTCTCCTCCTCTTTATTATCCCATCTTAAACAAGAGAGATGGTTAACGACCACATTTTCAATCCCTTTTTGATCTACCATTGTGAGATTGAATTCCTATAAGATCACAAGCCATTGTATGATACGGGGGCTCACTGTTGGCTTGTTCATTAGGAAGCAAATGGCACTATGATTTGTGTGCACAAACACTTTATAGCCAAACACATAGTGCTTGAAATTTTTGAGAGCATACACCATTGCCATTAGTTCTTTCTCAGTTGTGGTGTAATTTAACTATGCACCCACAATACTTTGAATTGTGTAGTGGATGTAGTATGGACGTTTCTTATTGTTCAACTGCATAAGCATGGCTCCCAAGGCATAATTAGATGTATATGTCATTATATGAGATAGTTTGGACTAGTCTAGTGCTCATAGAATTGGAGTTTCTATGAGTTTTTTCTTTAGCTATTGGAATGCATGTTCACACTTCTTAGTCTAGATGAATGAAACATCTTTCTTTGTAAGCTTGACCAATGGCTTTGCAATCTTAGAGAAATTCTCTATAAATTTTTGGTAGTATTCAGTGTGTCCAAGGAATGATTGGACGTGTTTGAATGTCTCTGGTTGGTGTGAGATTCCTTGGATGACCCTTATCTTTTCAAGGTCTACCTCAATCCCTACCTGAGTAATTCTATGCCCTCTTGGACCATTAAATGGTTTTTCTGCCAATTGAGCCTAAGGTTTGTTTTAACACATCTTTTTAGTACTTAATCAAGGTGATCTAGGGCTTGCTCAAATGTAGCCCCATAGGTAGAAAAGTCATCCATAAAGACTTTTACCCTACTACCAATCTGCTGTTGAAAAATACTAATGACTAGGTGTTGAAATGTTGCAGGGGCATTGCACAGACCAAATGACATCTTGCAATATGCAAAAGTCCCCTAAGAACTCGTGATTGTTATTTTGGCTTGATCTTCTAGTGAAATCTGGATTTGGTTATAGCCACTATAACCATTCAAAAAGCTATAATAGCAATGCCCAGATATAGTATCCAACACTTGGTCCACAAATGGCAATAGAAAATGATATTTAAATGTTATCATATTCAATAGCCTAAAGTCAATGTAGACCCACCACTTACCATCTTTCTTTGGCACAATTACAAGTGGGCTAACCCACTCACTATCCATCATAGAATAAATGAACCTAGCCTTGAGGAGTTGTTCTATTTCCTCTTTGAGGATTTGCTTTAACTTGGGATTCAGCCACCTCTATAGTTGTTTTCTTAACTTCATGGCCAGGTTGATGCAAATACGATGCTGGCATATCCTTGGATCAATTTTTCTCAGTTTAGAATATGACCAAGCAAAGGTTGTTCACCATTTGTTGACCATCTTCAACAACTTATCTTTTTGTTTGGGAGCAAGATTTGCATTAATTATAATCAACTTGTCATTTTTTAAAAATGCATACTCCATGTCAACTAGTAGATTTTTTAACTCTAGGGGCTTTATCTTGAAATTACTAGGGATTTCCAACTCTCCCCAATAGGTATCATCAAATTGATCATTAGAGACTTGGTGATGAACTTGCTTAAGTTCATCCATTCCCTCGACATAAGCACATGTCAAGCTCTCAGTAGGTTCCATGCATAGTGTGTTACTTTCAAAGTTAGCTGTCAACCACTGGGTGCCCTCCTATTTTGTGGTTGCTCCATACAGGCATCTTTAGATATCAGTTTCATGTACACATTGATTGCATGCTTTAATGAATATACTTCTAATGGACCAGATTTTCTACACACAATTGCATCCATTATCGCTATACACAATGCATGGAACTCGCTTCTTCTTGAGTCATCCAAATTCGTGTTCCTTGGAGATTTTCAAGGAGATGTCCTTGATGTCCATTCGTGCATCAACAGTGCTTAACCATGCATGTTCCATAATGATGCAAAAGTCACCTTTGTAGTTTTCTACCTTGATCACCAAAAAATCGATAGGATAGGACCATCCATAAACTGTAGTTACAATGTCCTCCACTAATTCCAATGGGATAGTGATTAACTAGTCTACCAATTCCAAATGAATATTTCTCTTCTTGAGAGATGGTAGGTTCTAGGCCTTATACATGTCATGGGAGATGAGATTGACACTGGAACCAAAATCAAGAAGAACCTTCCATGGCTCATGTCCATCCATCTATAAGTAAATAAGAGGACTTCTTGGGTCAGATCTCTTAATGTTAAGGTTGCCAACCTTGATCCAATTAGAGACAGCATGAGTTAACATCATAGGGTAGATCTGAGGTGACTTTTGGTTTAAAGAACCCTTGAATGTGTTTAATGTAGAGGATGAGGGTGTTGGCGATACAGGGCGACTAGCTACATTAGGTTGTGAGGGTTTGGGAGGACTATTGGGTCAAAAAAATTATCATTTCTT
The DNA here is from genome assembly GCA_015680685.1 of Gnetum montanum. NCBI lineage: Eukaryota > Viridiplantae > Streptophyta > Gnetopsida > Gnetales > Gnetaceae > Gnetum > Gnetum montanum. Next base: position 275,871 of record MNCI01034498.1, on the reverse strand, counting down.
GGATCTATTTTTCAAACCATTTAGTTGGAAGGCTGGTTGTAAATTTATAGCCCTCATAGCATTTTGTTGTTGTAGCTATGGAGGAATTTCACCCTACATAGATGGAGCAAGAGGTAACTGAGTTGAGGTTTGAGGGATATGTGTAGAAAAATGAAAAGGATGGTAAGGATATGGAGGTTCCCCTTAAGTAGATGGTGAATGAGTTTGATGGTACTTTGGAGGATAATAGTGATGCTAAAATGAGGTGTGGTTGGTAGAGCCAAATGGAGAAATGAGTTGCTAAACATAGTACCTGTATGGATTTGGTTGCCTGTAAGGGTGCTATTGTCTCAATGGTGGTATTCCCCACGATTGTGATTGGTACCACTATTGGTATTACTGATACAGTTGTGATGGAGCTTCACTTGGATAGTAAGCTTGGTATTACTAGTGGAACTACCTTGGATTGCCTTGAGGATAAGACAATCATTTGGGTGCTTACCTTCATGCTAGTTGAGGATTTAGCACATACACCCCAGACTCTTGTAAGTGTGACATCACATAGCAACACCCCTTAGGATGGTCATATTGACAAATGTCACACCCAACATCATCATTGGAGTCCATCTCCAAAACTTCTTCTACTATAGCAACTTTGCCCTTACCTCTTCTGCTCTTTGGATTCTTTAGTAATCTTCATAATAGTTTGTAATTTTTCATCCAAAGAGTTTCATAGTTTATCAACCTTTGCCAAAATATCATAAATAGATTTTTGGATGGACAAGGTTTTACTGTTCATCACCTTGTCGAGTGGTGACTCCTCCTCATCATAGAATCAAACCTCCCTTTTCCTGATGGAAGGATTCCTATTATATCCTTCTGCACTTTCCCTCTTTCGCAACTCACCTTCTTCTTTTTCTACCTACTCAATCAACATTTGGATATGATAAGCTCTTAGTTCAAATAGTCTCCCTTGGGTGTAAACCCCAAGATTTCTTCTAATTTTTTCTCTAGGCCCATCTATGATGTGGCAGAGTTGTTCCTTCTAAGAATAACCATGGCTAGGACATTGGTGTAAGAGAGAATAATATCTACCCATGGCAACATCCAAGGGTTGATCTGTTCCATATTTCCAACCTTGGATTTGCCTTCTAAGATTAGAAACTTTGAAGTATGTTTGGTATTTGTCATTAAATAGTTCTAGCATGGTACTCCATCCACAAATGGATTCTGGTTACAAGGACCAATACCAGCTTTCTACCTCTTTGATGAGTGTCCTAGGAAATAGCTTCAATTTTTGCTAGTCATTTTCTATGTTTTGTAAAGCATAGGCATGAAAGGCTTGTAGATGATTTTGTAGATCAGAGTTATATCCCCCCTCAAATATTGGGATATTATTCATGTTTAGGTGCTTGATCTAATTATCTCTTACATGCCTGGTTGGAATTTTTATAGCCTTTGCAATATTTAACATACTTTGGGATGCCAGTAAAGGCTCATCATCATCATTCTTTTGTTGTCACTAATGGTGTCCCCTATTACCCCTTCATTCATTGTGGACCTAGCAATTAGTATTATTCACCTCCATCATTGTTCTTCCTATGGAGTTTTTCAGAATTAGAAGAAGATGAAGAACAAGATGTAGATGAAGAGAACAAAGAGAGAGGATGATTGCCACCATCATGGTGTCTGCCAATTCCCCTTTGATTTTCATGGCCACATTCATCAATTTTCTTATCATCTTGATGCTTGTCACAGCCCTTGCCTTAACTACCATCTCTACTTGAACCTAGTTTGTTGATAGTGGACTGTAGATTTACGGCCACACCCCCATTACTAGTAACAAGGGGTGGAGAATTCTCATGTTGAGAGCCTCTAGAGGGAGAATCCTCATTGTCATCTTGGTTAAGTAGGAACAAGGGATTGGTGAACTGTTTCCCCTTTACAAACTCATGCTGCTTCTCCTAACGTTGATCTCTCTAGCATTGTGTTTCAATGGAATGGTAATCCCAATAGTCATAATCATGCACAATGTACTCCTCTTGAAGATCATGGATGCCTAACTTCTTAAGAGTTTGAAGTAGCATCATGGGCACAGATCGATCAGGAAGCATTATAATGTTTCCTTCCATGTCACACCATTGCAATTGTTCATCCTAATGCAGGATGAAGGTGCAATCAAGCACATACTCATCTGGATGAGTATATACCACCTTGCATTCTTAAGGGATTGATAGTTTAGCATCATCATGCCTATGAGAAGAAGAAATTTTGCAAAACAAATAAAATATCAGTGTGCTTATGTGATTATATTTGTTATGAGAATGATGTTAACCTTAGGGTTCATCCAACAATGTTAATGATATTCACTAAACCTAGATAGTGCACGTTTTAGACAAAAAGAATCCACAACAATGACACCAATGATAAGTGATGAAAGGTACCTCTACACTCAACCATATGAATCACAAAGTGTTCATGCACGATCTAGTCGAATTCTGTGGACTCTATGTCTTCCGGTACACTAGTCTTCTAGGAAGTGAACCTTACCTTGATAGTCATTCATTGTCTACCTAATTACACTTGTGATGTACAAGGGTATAGTTAAATGTAATCGAGGCATATAATTTTTATTATTTTATTTTTTATGTTCCCTAGTGCTTAAAATAGAGAGATGAAGTAATTTAATAACTAAATTAATTCAACTACTTAACTAATCTTTAACTAGTCCTAACATAAGCATTTGGTCCCACTTTTCATACATGTCATGAACCCACGTACCCACTGTTGGGATTACCAAGTGCTACGCTACTAGGTACACCAAGAAATAATGCTACTGGAGTTACCAAGTGAATACATGTTTACACTCGAAGTGGTTGTACTTATGTGTTCACTTAATCACAATTTCTCTTATCTTGCTTAATTACTTAATTAGCTTAATTACTGAGGAACATTGAATAAATAATTGAAAACATTAAATGCATGAATAAAATATTTAAGCTATCTAGAATTATATAAGGTTTATCAAGAAGCTCATCTTTATTGCTACATACATTGTTGTGCTTAGGTACAATAGTGCTTGAATAAAGATCCATATACTCAATGACTCCTACTAGGGGCACTCAAGAAAATATTCTAACTTTTGAATGTAAAAACTACAATAGCTTTGCTACAACAATGACATGAATCCTATAAACATAGCTGTGAGCTTGTATTTATAGTTTTTATTGTTGGGTTGCATCGATGGGGCCTTGCAGACGTAGTAAACGCTACATTAACAAGGGCATGTTGCCGTGACACTTTGATGCTCATCATACTTGCTATGAAAGTAACATTAGTAAAGAGGATATTGATCATTTATTCTTGTTAGATATTGTTAAATATCATAGAGATTCAAATAAAAAATTTTAGATAGATATCCTATGTTTTACTTCTATATCTTGATATTCTTTTTAGAAGAGTTTGCATACTACGTTGAATCTCAACTTAGTGTATCACACTCAGATATGTGATGAGACAAAGAAAATAAATTCAATTTTAGAATATATTCTTTAAGCTTTTTCTTTATACCATAGACACAATTAGGACAGAGTTCTTTTGATGGTAGAGTTTGTGTCTAACAATAATTAATAGAATAGTTTGAAAGCAACACGTTAAGAAGTGGTGTATGGTAGAGCTTACCATATATCTTTTTGCTAGGATACTACAGAGATAAATAGAAGACTAGGAAAAATATCATTGAAGAGGATATAGAATAGATTAAGGTTGTTAGAGGCAAAGCATAGGTAGCTCAAGATAACTTCACAAAGTATGCCAACAACAAGAGGTAGCCTATGAAACTCAGTGTTGGTGATCAAGTATTTTTGAAAGTTTTACCTTTAAAAGAGATTATAAGGATTAGTAGAAATAGAAAGTTAGCATCTTACTACATTGGTCCCTTTTTCAATTTTTTTGAAAATTGAAGAATTTGCTTATCAACTTGAGCTTCTATAGTATTTACAGTTGATTAACGATGTGTTTTATGTTTCCATGTTAAGAAAGCATGTTGTAAATCCTAGTCACATGATAGATTGGTAGGATGTATAGCTTTAACCTAATGTCGGCTTTGTGGAGTAACCAATTAAGATTGTAGATAGGATGAAGAGATCATTAATGAGGAAGAATCTTAGATACCCCTTACATCTTGGTATGTTTGTGATTTGAACCCTTCATTGCGGTACTTTGGAAATCTGATGCCAGTCAATAGTAGCATGGGAACATCCATCTATCTATTGGGATGTCTTGTGTTGGATCTATATCATGTGCTTTATTAACGTTTTTCATTGGTGAACTATGCTTATATTATTTAAACTATTTGTCTTGTTATTTACTTTTTATATGTGTTTTAATTTGTAATATATTAATATTATAAGTTACATAGACAAACATAAACAAAATCTGCATATGATCTTCATTAGCTTGGAAAAAGCATATGATAGACTTACTAACGAGATTTTTTGGTGAGACTTGTGGAGGAAAACCATCCCTAATAAATATATTAAAGAAATTCAAGACATGTATGAAGGAGCTACCACTAAAATTAGAATAGCTTATAAAATAGCATCTTATTTTCTAGTCATAGTGGGTCTACATTAAGGGTTTGTACTTAGCTTGTACTTATTGGTCATTATTATGGATGAATGAACAAAGAAAATACAAGATGAGATTCCTTGGTGTATGCTATTTGTAGATAATATTGTGTTAGTGGAAACACCTCAAGAAAATATTTATGCTAAAATGGAGAAGTGAAGACATGCTCTAGAGTCAAAAGCCTTAAGAATTAATAAAAGTAAGACAAATTTTATGGAATGTAATTTTAATAATAGAATAAATAGAAATAAAATAGAAGTTAAAATTCAAGGCAAAAATGTCCCTCACTGCAAAGAGTTTCGCTACCTAGGATCAATCTTCCAATTAGATGATGAAATTGATAAAGATGTTAGAAATAGAATTGAGGTAGGATGGTGAAAATGGAGATAGGATAGTGATGTCCATGTGATAAAATAATATCAATAAAATTAAAGGGGAAATTTTACAAGACAACAATTAGGCCTTCTATCTTATATGGTGGTGAATGTTGGGTAGTACAAAAGAGGCATAAATAATAAATCAATGTGGTAGAAATGTGAATGCTTTGATGGATATTGAATATTACTAGAAGAGATAAATTACACAATATAAACAAGGATGGTTTGGACATGTACAAGGAAGATTAGATAAAGAGCCTATAAACAAAGGTTGCTACATCATTGTTATAGAAAATCCATTGAAAGGAATATTGAAGAATACATGGGAAAAAATAATCAAATATGATTTAAAGAAATTACAAATAAACAAGGATATAGCTCCTCATAGAGATGAATGGCAAAAAAGAACTAATGTAGCTTACCCCATTTTGTTGGGACAAGGATAGGATGATGATGATGAATATTATAATTTACCTTTTTTTAAAAAATATTTTTAGTATTTTTCATTTTTCTTAATTTAGCATATGCTTAGTAGCCTCTCTTGTTAAAGTTTTGAATTAGCAAGTATCAAACACTAGATGGGTCATTAGCACATGGGATACCTCATTAGTTTATAATATGCCTTGTTTGGGTTACTTTTTATTTTTTTGTATATAAATATTTATATTTATATTTTATTTTTAATTTATTTTTAGCTTATATTTTAGAGGGTCTCATGATAGTACCTTAATTAGTTATGTTTATACCTTAAACTTTGTTATTACTTTGGGCTTAGACATAGTTGCTAGCTTAGACATACTTGATATCTTAGCCCTGATATTAAAGCTTAAGTTACAACATCGAATATCCGATATCGTGGAATGTATGCCTACCTATAAATACAGCATTTGGGTGCATGATCCACAGAATTTTTCATTCCATCCTTAGGTAGACTCTTATAGTTTGCTTTCGTAGATTTAGTGATAAAGTGAATGCCTGTAGTGTGGTGTTGAGCAGTTGTATGAAATCTTTATTTGAGTGAAGTGTACTTGGGCATAGTTCATGTTCAGAAATAAAGATTGACATTTCTTTTCATCATTGTAGCATCCAATTAGTTTTATTATTTTACTTAGCATAGTTTTTACTATTTTCTTAGTTTAATCATTTACATTTCCAAGTACTTTACTTTCCTTGTTCATTAGTAAAGCAGAATGAGTACAACAGGTTTCAAGCATTTAAGTGTAATTGTTTGGTAATCTTAGTAGTGTTATTGCTTGGTTCGCCTAGTAGCATAATTCTTGGTAACCCAGTAATAGTTACATGAGCTCAAGATGTGTACAATAAGCCAGGATTGGATGCTCATTGTGCTAGGCTAGTTTAGATTACATTATCGTCATTTCTTAGATTCAAATTTGATTCTCAATTGTGTTTATTACTAGGAGTAATTAGGGCCTATCAACATCAATTATCGTATTCCTCACTTTGGACTAAACCATACATGATAAATCTACCACTAGTCCAAGTGGGAAGATAGCATCCTACGATCAATGCTTAACAATCTAAATACCACAACTAGTCCCATTCACAAAATTCGACCTGATCATGCATGAACACTTATGATTCGTATGGTTGGATGTAGGGGTACCTGCTACTTATCATTGGCATCATTGCCAAGGATGGTGCTAGTTATTTAGATTAGTTATATCATAAAAATCAATGTAAAAGCATTAACGATTTATCTTTTAGAAAATATGAATATTTTAAATCACACACTTTAAAACGATGTCTTCTTCACATAGGACCAATAACGCATTGTATGATGAAAACTCTCATAGGAAAAATGATAACATATATATTGAGGGAAACTAGAGTAAAAAACCACAAGCATGGGTTTCCTCTACTCATTCAAATCCTTACTACACTCAAAGACTACATTTAACTAATGTAGACAATCCTAGAGAAGATGAAGTAAGTCCTAGAACAAGGAAGGTCTTAAGGACTAGGACCTCCTCCAAACCTAGAAGAGATACATCCAAGGACTAAAGGGGAAAATATAGAAGCCATGGTGGTTCTCCTAATTTCCCATCTTCCTCTTCCTCTTCCACATTTAGTTTTGACGAAGATGAACATAGGTATAGAAATAGAGATACACTAAGGGGTCAAGATGAAGATAGAAATAGAAATAGACAAGATCATCAAAGTGAGCATAGACGAGATCATCATAATCAGATAAATAGAAATAGAAATCATCACCATGACATGTTTGATGATGATGAACCCTTGTTGGCTACTAGGAACATGATGTAGATAATGAAGGTAGTTAGAATACTGCACAAGAATCAAAGGGAAAGTCACATCAAAAGGCTTGATATGAAGAACATCCCTGAATTTGTGGGAGGATATAATTCTAATCCACAACATCACTACAAGCCTTCCATGATGCTTGCACCTTGTAGAACATCGAGAGTGAGTGGCAAAATCTTAAGCTCTTTCCTAGGACACTAGTTGAAAAAGCTGAAAGATGGTGTAGATTGTTGGAACTAGATTCAATCCATCGATGGTCCACAATGATGGAACTCTTCAACTAGAATACCAAACCTATGCAAGAGTGTCCAACCTGAGAAATCAAATCCAAAGATGGAAGTAAGAAAAACATGAATCATTAGATGTGGCCTTGGATAGATACTATTCTCTACTACATATATGTCCAGGCCATGACTTCGTAATCATAGATGGGTTTCGTAATCAAATGAGGGAAAACCTTGGGATTAATGCTCAAGGTCAGTTATACAAATTAAAAGCCCATCTGATACAAAGGCTAGTTCAGTAGGTGGTAAAAGAAGAAGGAGACCTATGTAAACAAGAGAATGTAAAGGAATATAACTAGGATCCAACTCTTCAAAAGAAGGCGTTACATAGCTATGATGAGGAAAAAGAGGTATCTCTTCATGAGGTGATTTTACAAAAAACCTTACCAGTACCAAAGTCTATCATTGAACTTGAAGCAAGGATAGATAAGATGTGGGAGTTGATAAATGACAAAGTTACGACCTACGTGAAAACCATAGAGGAGACGGTAGCACAAAAAGGATTAAGTGATCAAAACAAGAAGAGGAAAACAAACAAAGCAACAAATAGGAACACTTATCAGCAAAAAGAAAAAATAGTTGTAGTAGAAAAGGCTATAGACTCAACCATGGAAGAAGATGATGGATGTGACATTTGCCAATATGATCATCTAAAGGGCTATTGCCCAATTATGTTACATCAACAAGAGTTTGGAGCTTTTTCTTTGAATCCCAAGTTCATACAAAAGCAAATTCCTAGAAAATTACCTTATTCACAAGGTAATTATAGATAGTCCTACAATCAACCGTACTATTCTAGTGGGACTTCTTATCAACCTCAACACTACTATCAACTATAGTGGCAAAACCCACAGTTGTGAGGGATGCTATCAACAAACTAGCAATATCCTTATTGCCTATCGGACCCAGATGACAACTATGTTCAACAACTTGTTTCCCCAAATGGTTTTACTTCCTTTACGTCGAATCACTACTATCACTCTCCCAAATATTATCAACCTGCAACATCTCCTGTGGGATCACCATCTCAAACCTCTTATCCTTTGTGACATCCTCAATATTTTCATACTTCGCTCTATCATATGTTACCACCAACAACATAGGAAGGATTGGCACCAAAACATCAACAGAAGAATGCCACTTGTGTAGCAAATATACATGTAAATGATAATGCCAATAGATCTCAACCACAATCTCAAAAATGCCCTTTCTTTAGGACAGTTTCCACACATAAGCACAAAACTCATAAACCTGTTGGCTCATCAAAACTAGCACAAGGCCATTTGGGTGCAACACCCTTCCTCACTAAAATAATGTTTTCCAATCCTACACAAGGGCCAACACCCATTACTACTCTAGTGCAAAACATAATAGATGAACCCATCACTATGGAGAGATAGACAATTCTATGCATTACTATTGAAAAGGAAGGATGCAATTGTGGACTGACCTTCCAAAATGTTAACACAGTCATTACACCAGTCCACAACAAATGTGAAAAATAAGTGTGTGCATAAGAAAAGACACCTAATGGCCAACAATTGAGAACTTTCAATTATCCAAAATGTGCATGGAACAATCTGAACTGCTAATTAATTCCCATTCTAAGAAAATGACCCCAACTAAGAACTTACAAATGGAAATACTAAACCAAAATCATACACCAACAGAAAGAGGAACTAAGGACTTGGATAATAAAAATTCAATTACTATCACAATTATATGGGATGATAATAGAAAACCTAAATCACTAAGGATGGTAAGTGAGAAACCTCAAGTGTATGATCCAAGGGAACTAGGATGCATTTTCTGAATACTCACCCATGAATTTGGTCATGAAGGCAATGCCTTATCTTGATTTAGAAATTAATAAGTATTTCTCAATATTTTTTGTCTTATAATTCTTTTTAATTTCTAATTTCTTGATATACCTTTTCACATTTCTTAATACATTTTTTCCATTCTTTTATACTTTTCAATTTCTTAATTCTTTAAAATTTTTCATTCTTTTCATCAGTTTCCATTTTTACTATCTTTTTCATACTTTATTTGTATTTTTTGTAAATATTTTTGATTCTTAGTAAAACACACCAAGAATAAGGCAAGATGTAGTCCAAAAGGTGAAGATTTCTCTATGTTATCAAGTCATAAGAGATTGACTATTTGTACAGTGAGACCCCAACATTCATCCACCCATTCCATTAATAAGAGGTTCTTACCATGGCCATAATGATATTCTTTCCACCATAAGACTAAGAATAAACTCATGAGAATTATGTCTAAACCCAAAAGTGAAGAATCAAGTGGCAATGTAAAGGATGTGACATCAAGGAGATTTGTGGACTCTCTTGGATTACTTTTGCTAGTTTTATCTTATTGCTTAGGATATATTATATCCTTGTAGATCTAATGAAAAATGGAAGTAAGAGTACAATAAGTATTACCTTACCATGTCACTAGAAAGACATGTTACCCATGCCTGAAGGTAGTCCTCTAGTAAGGTTAAGACCGTCAAAAATAAAATCCATGTGCAACAATAAGTTTCTAGGGGTTCCACTAGAAAGACATGTTACCCATGCTTGAAGGTAGGTGGCTTTTTAGAAATCTAAAAAATAAAAAGTGCCATGAATAAACTCCTCCATTCAACAATACACCAAGTGATGATACTCCTTGCACTAGTGGTAGTCTTATAGTTGTAATTCCAAGAGATGAAACAATGCGATGTCATTGGAATGTGGTCTAGACTTGGTTTGAATCTTCGATAGAAAGGCTAATGATTACTTTAACCACTAATAAAACATAAGAATTCATTATGCCTATGGTAAGACACCTCATGTTCCAAATTTAGCAATCCCTTCTCGAGTCCATCCCACCTCACTATATATTTAATCATAACTTGTGGTTTTGTATAATATAGCATTATTTTTTCAATCTAGCAATACTAACATATGTATGTTTTGCTAGAAAAGTATGTCTTACATTCAACTCCTTGAGTGCCTAAGGACACTTTTAGGCATGGTTACACAAGGGCACTAAGGACTAGAGCTTGATTTGGGGAGGATCCACTTTTATAACTCTTGTGTTTCATACTTTCCAAGAAATTCCACATCATCTTGTGCCTTCCAAAACATCTAATAAACTTCCCATATCATCTAATAATATGTCTGTACATTAGAAATTCATTATCTATTTCTTATCCATACATAAACTTTTGTTGCTCAAGATTCCTTATTCATGAACCTTGAATGCTAACTTGTTGAAAACAATGCATCACTTATGGGCCATGATACTCTAGACAAGCTTTATATCTTTCAGACATTTCATTTGACTCATTTTTTCTAAGAAAAATCAATGAAAAATTTGAACTCCTTCACGATGGCATTGTAGCTATGATGTCGTAAACACCTATAATGATGTATCTATAATGTCGCACATATAAAAATAGTATATATATATATATGCATAGGAGTTAGCAAAACTTTTCATTTTTCTCATTTGTAGAAAGAGAAGTTTTTGTAGTTTTTCCATAGCCCTCTTTCAAACTAGCTTCCAAAGGCCATAACTTCACCCTCATAACTCCAATTTCCATAATTCTTAAATCCTACTGATCCTAGAGTGCTCAACTTAGTTGGGGGGGGGGGGTGTCCAGGCGCTATGGCTGAGGATGTTGCATTGTCCAATATAAGTGAAAATTTGAGCCAAAAATTCTTAATGTTGGAAGATACTATAAAGGTAATGTTAATTAATCAAAATAAGGCTAGAAAGATTTAGATCATACTCCTAATAGATCATACCAACTATTTTAGGCCATAATAATCAAGAAAAATATTAGAAGGTCATAAGTAACTAAATAATATATGACGTAAGGGGTTCCTTTTTTGCAAATTTTTCTAACTCTGCAATCATAAGATGATAAGAACATGATCTAACCAATAGTACGAGAAGGATTATGAATAATTAAGCATTGATGAAAACATTTTGATAATCCTAAACTCTTAATTGATTGCAGATGGTCCTAAAGAGGATACTAGAAGGAGGACCTTCACAACTTGGAAGCTATAAAGATGCAACTAGAAACATCTCCTTTATGGCCTACACTAACCAAAAGTGGTACTTAGGAGAAACGTACCAATTCTGGCGAAATAAATAGGCTGATGCAATAGTTAAAATTGAGGGAGTCTCTATGCCATCCTTAGAAAAGGGAGTAGATGGAAAAGAAGACAAGGATAGAAGAGGAAAAACTTCAAGTGCTCTTGAACAAATATCAATTTCAGAAGCTTGAAAAAAAAGGGAAGAAGTTGATGGAAGAGCCACCATCGCCTGAAATATGAACTACATCGAGCCACCTTAAATTTTGCTTTTTTTTTGTCATGTGACTATGTCATTTTTTGTACACACCACTATGGCATTTAGAGTTAGTTAGTAGTTAGAGTCAATCAATAATCCCATACCTTCCTGATCGGACATGATATCGCATGGGCCGCGATATCGTGTCTTCCCCTGCAATATCACGTACGCTATATCGTAGTCTACTGCAATGTCTATAAATAAGAAGCGACTCTCCCTTGTTCACAATTAGGAGTTAGATTGTAGCGAAGCTCTGGCAGTTTGATCCCTCCAGAGATAGATTATTTTCCCGTGTCTGCTCGCAGTGTGGTGAATGTAATTGTACGGCATCCTTTATTCGAGTGTGACGTACTTGGACACGCACATGACCGGCAATAAAGATCGAGATTACTTCATCATTGCAGCATTCACTTTGTTTATTTATTTATTTAATACTTATTTATTGCTTTCCTAGTTAATACTCTCTCACCCTTATCTCCTAGCAACGCAGAATGAATACGACTTGATTACAAGCATTTAAATATGACTAATTGATAACACAGTGATGTACCTAGGATCTGCGCTTGGTAATCACAGTAGTAGTCATGCACGAAGTCCAAGATGTGTACGAATGATCAAGGAATGGATGATCATTGCACTTAGGCTAGATTAGATATTCTTACCCTTTCCCTCCTAGCTTAGCTTAGTTAATATTATTTTCCATTGCCTTCAGGAGAAGCATTAGAGTAGAAACCCATCATACACCTCACTCTGGACTAAACCATACGTGACAAATATAATACTAGTCCAGGTGGGAAGACAGCGAACTGCAACCTAAGGATAACTGTCTAGGTGCCACAACTAGTCCGTCTGCGGAGTGCGATCGGATCGCGTGTGCTACGCTTGTATTAGTATGGTTGAGTGTAGGGGTATCTCGTCACTCATCATTGGCACCATTGTCGGGGATGGTGTTAGTTATCTAGATTAGTTATATCATACAAGGTCACTGTATAGAAATTAACGATACATCTTTTAGCAAGAAATTTTTTTTAAAAAGTCACATCTAAATTCACACACAGTTTCACAACAATGCCTCTCCTACAAGACTATAATAATTCCACACTTAGTGAGGAAGTTCATTGGAGAACCAACGAACTCTATGATGATGAAGATTGGAGTATACAACCTGAAGTGGGAGTCTCTTATAAGCATGAACGAAAACAACGTCATCCCAATACACGAAAGCCTAACTTACTCGATGACGATGAACCCCCACTGGCCACTACAAGCCTAACGCAAATACAAGAGGTTGTACAAATCTCACGTAGGCATCGTAAAGAGAGCTGTGTACCCAGGCTCGATTTAAACAACTTTCTAAAATTTTCAGGAGGCTATAACTTAGATCCACAACAACATTTACAAGCCTTCTACGATGCCTGCACATGGAACAACATTCACAATGGATGGCAAAAACTTAAGCTCTTTCTTATGACACTCGTTGACCAAGAAAAAGTATGGTATAGATCATTAAAACCAAATTCAATACGACGTTGTTCAACAATGGTAGAAGCCTTTAACGAAAAATATCAAACCTACGCAAGAGTGTCAGCCTTGAGGAAACAAATCCAAGGATGGAAACAAGCACAACATGATTCCTTGAACATGGCTTTAGAGAGATATTATGCATTGTTAAACAACTGTCTAGGCCATGGGTTTTCCAAGGAAAGGCTAATGTATCATATTATTGATGGGCTACATAATGAAACAAGAGAGACCTTAGGAAGATATGCCCAAGGTCAATTATATGAACTACGAACCCATCAAATCCAAGAGCTTATTAAGCAGGTAGCAAAAGAAGAAGGAGAACTGGCTAGATGATAGAGTGTTGAAAAATATCAACGGGACCAAAAGCTCAACTTAACAAAGGTCCATGATCATAGAAAGGAGAATTCAACCAATCTCAAGGTGGAAACATCATCTTTGCCAATACAACGAACATTAGAAGAAGCCAAGGCAAAGATCAATAAGATGTTGGAATGGGCATATCAAAAGTATGGAGAATTTATCAACAATATTGGAGATAGAGTTTTGACAACCCAAGAAGCAGGACATAACATTAGACATTCGAAGAAAAAGAATGAAGTGAATAAGTGCTCAACTGTCAATCATACGTATGAATGCAACATATTCTTGTACGATCACCCCAAAGGCCAATGCCCAATATTGTTACATTTACAGGAGCATTGGGAAAACACATTACATCCAGAGTTCATACAGAGATACTATGTTCGATCACAGTGGAAACAATCCCAATCGTGGGGGAGACCACCACTAACCTGGAGGCACCCTTCATATTGTCCAAATCCAAACGCTTATCAAGTTCAACATCCTATTTCTCCAACTCGGCCAACACACTTTATCTCACCACAATACCATTCTCCTCAATACTATCAACCCATGCCTCCAACACAACCACCACCTTGTGCACCTTATACTCCTCCTAATTTTTAGCATTCTCATACTTTCCCTCCTTCCACAGTGCCACCAACTATTCCTAAGGTACCTGCACCACAGCAACAACCATGAATGACACTTGTGCTACTACTATTAACAGCAATGAAAAGCCTCCTCAACATCAAAAGCATCCTTTCTTTAAACACAGTCATAAGAAGGGACAACACAATCCCGAGGCCACTGCATCTTCCAACCCAGCACAAGTCCCACACTATGGTGTACCCTTACCTTCAAACCCAACGCCTCATGTAACTTCATTAAGGCCATCAACTAACACTCCAACAACAATACAGCCTAATGAACACAACCGTGGAGAGCAACAATCCAATCCTTGCATACCATCTGCTGGTCACAAACATTATAGTGGATCAACTCGTTGTCCGGATCTACATCGTATAAAGTGCCCCACTATGCTTATTATAATCAAGTGTGTGAACCCTGAGGGGATAAGTATGACTGGGCCCTAATACTTCCAACATGCAAGGATCCTCATCTTCCATTTATTAATCCTTGTCATCCTCAACTGATTAGTTATGGGGGATATCCCCCATTCTAATAACAAGCAGGATTAATAAATATTTTTCATTTTCTTTGATTTTACAACTTTTTGTTTTCCAGTTTTTCATTTTTCAACTTTTTGTTTATCTTTTCATCTTTTTGTGTTTTGTGTTTTTGTCTTTTTACGTTTTTTGTAAGTAATCTCATCTATGAATAAAACACTCATGTGGATCGTTGGTCGAGGTGTGTTCTATGTTATTAATTCATGAATGATCAATTATTTGGAACAATGAGCCCATTACACCCACTCATCCACTCTACAAATAAGAGGTTCTGTTCACGGGTACAGTTATATTCTTGACAATCTTAAAACTTAGAATTAATTTTGTGTTCATTGTACCCAGAATGCAGAAGGATGGACCAAGAGGGAATGATTAGGGTGTGACATCAAGGGAACTTGCGAATTCTCTTTGGTGACGTCTGTGGGAGTTATCGTGCAATGTGGTTGTACTAAGATCCTTGTAGATCTAATGAAAATGGGAGTAAGAGTAATCAAAAGGACACTCAACAATCAAACGCTGTTCTAGAGGGTCACACTGGAAAGACATGCATCCATGCCTGAACGTTGGAAGCTTCTCTGGATTCAGTAAAGTGAAAAAAAAGGAAGAAGAAGAAAAGAAAAAGAAAAAGGAAGTGCCACAAAACAAAAATCACTCCTCCCTCGAATAAAACGCCAAGTGATCGTATGCCTTGTTGTCATGGTACTCTCGTAGTCATTCATCATGGGATGAAACAATGCGATGTCACTGATTAGAGGAATGGACTTGGTCCTAATCTTGGAACGATGGGTTAATGACACATTAATCATGCTTTACATGCAGGATTCATTGTGCCCTGGGTCAATTACCTCATGTCCCAATCTCTACGATCCCTTCTGTACTTCATCTCATCTCATTATTCATGTAATTGTAGCTCATGTCCCATGTAGCATAAAATTTTATCTCATTCCGGTGATATTTACATGTGTGTGTTTTGTGGAGTTAGTGTGGATTACATTTAACCCTTCTAGTGCCCATGAACACTTTAAGCGTGGTTACACAAGGGCATTATAGGTTGGAACCTGCTTTGGGGAGGACCCACTTGTGTAATCTTTTGTAATTTTCACTTATGACATAGCTCAAACACCATTTATTACCCTCAACGTATTGTTCATGATATTCTTTCCCTTATTACTATCCCTCCGATTCAACGTTTCTATGAATCATCACATAGCCTTTTTCTCAACCATCTAAGGTCCTTATTGATATATTCCACACCATCATAATTTTCGTGCCTTCAGAACTAGTTGAATTACTCTAAAACCCTATAACAATCATCCAGATGTCCTTAGTTTACATTGTTTAATTTCAAAAGAAATATTAAAAATTCAGTACATTCTCTAAGTGCCCTAACTATGATGAAAATATATATTCATGACCCCCCTATGCTAATCACCATCATTTGCAATTGTTCACACAAGGGAAGTTTTTCAAATTCCTCTCTATGACTCGCGATTGCACATCCTGTGCTTTCATATCCATAACTCGCTCTCTGGTACTCCAATTTTCATTCCATTTGAACCTACTTGACCTCGAAGTGTTCAGCTTAGTCGTGGGGGAGGGGCACATGCCGAATAGTGCATAAATTTTTTTTGAAATTCATCATTGCCCAAAGGACATATTTAAGGGTAATTAGTTATAAAATTAAGAATAAAATGTGTCAAAAACAATTTCATCCCCTTAGCTATACCAGAAAATTAAATTTGAAAACCACCTAAGCAAAGAGGACTCAACATTATAGTTTGGGGACAAGTTCTTCTAATAATTATCACACGAAAATAAAGTAAATCTATTAAGGCAAGCAGTAAGATATAACCTAACTTTGGTAATAACCTTACTAACGATTGGTCCCGTGTGATTGCAGATGGCCCCAAAACATGAACAATAGGAAGGTCCTACTCAAGGTGTGCTCGAATGACCTAGGAGAGGTGAAAGACAAGATCCTACCGGACAATATGCAGAGTAGGAGGAACAATCATTTAGTATCCACCAAGAAGACCTTGCTACTGTACAATCAAGGTAGGTGAAAGGAGGAGCTGCTGCAGCGTCTGAACAGGGACAATATCTCACACTGACCTAGGATTGTGTTCATACCATCCATAAAAGGTCCATATTCACTGTAGTGATCATAGAATTAAACTTTGGACCTTTGGCAGAATTTTCTCCGGAGGCCATTAGGGATCACCTCAAAGGATCCCCATTATGGCCTACCCTCTTTGAAAGTGGTGCCTAGTACTTAGGGGAAATGTACCAATTTTGGCACAATAGGAAGAAGGCACCACAGTTAACAATTGTGGTGTGACTATTAATTTCTCTGTTCAAGTCATTTTGGAAGTATTAAACCTTCCGAATATAGGGCCAAAAGTTCCTCGGAACTAGCTGGAAACTTTCAAAACCGAGCAACTTAATAAACTGTTAACAGAGAATAAAAGGGTGGCAAAAGAAAAAGAGAAGGCTGACTGGGATGCCTCTATGGCACAAGCACAACCTTATTAGCATGGATGGCACAAGACCCTCAGACCGAAGAGGAGAAGCTCCAGGCCATAATTCAATGCCATCAAGCTTTAAAGCCTGGAGCACATGACAAAGGGAAAGCGCCCATGGAGGAGCCACCACCACCAAGAACTACATGAGTTCCAAATTTTTTTAGTTGTAGCATTTTTCTGTGTTGTGTCTTCCCACACTGTGGCATTGTCCCATTTCTTTTTCCATCAATAATCCCATACCTATCCACTATGTAATCACTGTAACTCGAGGATGAGTTTTTATTCAGTCGTGGGGGTATGATGGGACGCGATATCATGTCTGCTGCAATATCGCATCCCCCGTGATATCGCGTACACGATATCGCATCTTCCCCTGCGATATCGTGTACGTGATATCACAGTCCACCACAATGTCTATAAATAAGAAGCAACTCTCCCTTGTTCATAATTAGGAGTTATATTGTAGTGAAGCTCTGGCAGTTTGATCCCTCCAGAGATAGATTATTTTCCCATGTCTGCCTGCAGTGTGGTGAATGTAATTGTACGACATCCTTTATTCGAGTGTGATGTACTTGGACATGCACATGACCGGTAATAAAGATCGAGATTACTTCATCATTGCAGCATTCACTTTGTTTATTTATTTATTTAATTATTATTTATTGCTTTCCTAGTTAATACTCTCTCACCCTTATCTCCTAGCAACGCAAAATGAATACAACTTGATTACGAGCATTTAAGTGTGACTACATGGTAACCCAGTGGCGTACCTAGGATCTGCGCTTGGTAATCCCAGTGGTAGTCATGCACGAAGTCCAAGATGTGTATGGATGATCAAGGAACGGATGCTCATCACACTTAGGCTAGATTAGATCTTCTTACCCTTTCCCTCCTAGCTTAGCTTAGTTAATATTATTTTCCATTGCCTTCAGGAGTAGCATTAGAGTTAAAACCCATCATACACCTCACTCTGGACTAAACCATATGTGACAAATATAATACTAGTCTAGGTGGGAAGACAGTGAACTACGACCTAAGGATAACTGTCTAGGTGCCACAACTAGTCCGTCTGCAAAGTTCGACCAGATTGCGCGTGCTACGCTTGTATTCGTATGGTTGAGTGTAGGGGTATCTCGCCACTCATCACTTCCTCATATTTTGTAAAAAACTTATTCCTCCTTTTGTTCGCTCAACGACAAGTTTTCATTTAATTGTGGGGATATGCTAAATCGTGTTTTTCGTAGGCTAAGATATCGAATCCCCAATATCAAATACCCGATATCTTACCCCTGATATCAAAGCACAAGTTATGACATTGGATATCTAATATTACAGAATGCATGCCTGCCTATAAATATAGCACTTGGGCACACAATCTGCAGAAATTTTCATTCCATCCTTAGGTAGACTCTTGCAATTTTTTTTCATAGTTTTAGCGAGATAGTGAATGCCCGTAGTGTGGTGTTGAGTAGTTGTACGATGTTAATGTCAACCTCGCTCACGCTAGGCATGGGGCCACAATTTATTGGTCTAATTACTAGGGTATGGTCTCACGATTTGAATGTGGATGCTATCAATGTCAATGTCGATGCTATTGTTAATAAATCCTACTATCCATAAAGTACTAGAAATATGTGAAGCTTAATGTTTTTACGTTTTTGTACTAATAGGTTTTATGAGGTAAATTAGGATAATACACTTACATATATTGATTCAAGAATTTGTGGAGGTTCTTGGGTGTTTGCTCTTAGAATTTTGAATTATCTACTAGGTACACCATGATATGTGCAATGAAGTAGGATTTTAAAAAAATACCTACAAAAAACTTTGTACCAGTTTTGAATTTTCCTGCTACAAAAAAAAAGTTAATGGCCCAAAAAAGTTCCAGAATGTTAGAAAACTAAAACCTCATGTGAAAAACCAAGTACTATTTAAACATTTTAAGCTCAAAGAAAGAGGACATGTACAATAGATTTTTGTGAACTTGAGTTTTAAAATGTTTTGGGACATAGAAAGCAATCATAATTTTCTTGGTCATTGGAAAAACGTGTGCTTTACCAACTTGCATGTATTTCTAGATATACTCTGGAGACAAAAAAAAAATAAGGATATAAAGTAAACAGACTTATCTTGACTAATATATAACACAAAGGTTGCTGAAAATGATACACAAGCTTTCTAGCCATGCCTCACCATAAAGGCTGAAAACAAGAAAACAAATTTTACCATAATAATGTGTACGTTTTATTAAAGCTTATTTCCCTTTTGGCAAAAAATAAAAAAATAAAAATAATAAATAGCATGAATTCAAAAACAAAAAACAAAAGTCTCAGGACCAGGATGCTCCCAGGTATGATGCAACCAGTACATGGTCAATTTTAACATCCCTAAAGTATACCGGGAGGTTCGAAAGATGTGGGAGAGTTCCAAAAATAGCTCCATGATTTGAAAATGCTTTGAGGTACAAATTTCCTATGCCCTACCAAATGTGCTTATACTTATATCACAGATTGTTCAAACTTAAATCACATTGCCCATTCACCCTTATTATGTCCTGAGTCCATGCATATTTGCTCAGCAACTTACATAGTATAAGCCAGAAAAAAAGTAGGCGATTTAGGTAAGTCGGATAAAAAATTTGGATAAATCAAATTAAGAACATGAATAATTACATGGATGTGAGGGTTGTGGAAGTGGCAGACGTTTCGCATAGACGATGGTGGAACATGGTAATTACTGTGGTGCACCTGTAGACATGAGTAATGGTGGCAGCGGTTACGTCAATCATGGAGTAACGACGACATGCAGACGACGGACGTGGGCAACTAATGACAATGCAAGATGCTAGTATAACATGGAATTATCATCAAGTCTCAGAGGGGGATCCTGGGGAAGCACCAGGATCCTTTTTTTTACTCCACGCGAACTACAACGGGCAACCTTCTCATCGCATCTCAGGGGGTGAAGCCTCCTTTCTCTCCTGTAGGTAGGTGACAGGTAGTGAGCTGCAGTTGGTGGGTTCCTCTTAGGTTAGGGCACATGCAGTGGCCAAGGGTTCTGTGCAGTGTGTTAGTAGTGTAGCAAGCACACAAATGGTGCATGGATCCACTCCCTTTCTCTCCACCACATGGCACGACAAAAGCATGTGGTAGTGCAGAGCAAACGGCAGTGGATAGTCTCTCTCACCAGTGATGGTAATGCATAGACGCCAGTAGTGGCAAGGTAGACCAAGTGTGTTTCTCTGTCAGGAAAATCAGAGGAGAAGATAGAGGTTTCTTCCTTCCTTTTTTTTGTGCTGTAACCGGCAGCCTTCTCTCTCCTTGCACAAAATGGCAACCCACAGTAATCTCTCTCTAACCGCATTTGTAAGGAGCAGTAATGATGGCGCAGGTGTGCAGCAGACATGGCAGTAACCGCAGCAAAACAGTAGCGATTGTTTCTTGTTGCACAGTGCACGTGATAGCGATCACGTGCAGTAGACCTCAAGGCCTCCTCTTCTCCGACTATAGCAATGTGTCTCCCTTTCCATAATGCTACTAGTAGCAGCAAAGGACATCCTTGGGAATAGCATGAATAAGTCTAAACTACAACAAGCAATCCTCCTCTCTTGCATTATAAGTGGCTGTGGCAGGCGGGTGGCAGACAGCAGGGTTTTTCTCTCTTTGGCATGTGATGGTGATGACCTATGGTATAGAGGTAGCACATTCTTGTAGCGAGAATGACCTCTATTTCTCTCTCTTCCTCTTCAATGGTGATTGGGGTTTTCCTGTCTAGTAGTGGGCACTACTAGCAATGACGAATCAATGGCTGGTAGCACCTGTAACCTCCCCTCTCTCTCTTGTAATAGTAGGGCATGCTATAGACAGTTACAAGGGGAAGCAAGGGACTCTCAGCACCCATGGGGGCCTAAGCAACAGGTGGTAGGTGGATCATCTATTGACTCCCCTCTCTAAAGGAAACTAGTCAATGGTAGTTTTCTTCCTTTTTTTTTTTTTTTTTTTTTTTGCATTACAACAAGCAACCTTCTCTCTTTCCTTGTGTAGGCATGCGTGTGGCAAGAGACATTGGCAGCCTCTTTTCTCCCTCCCAGTTTGTGTGACAAGCAAGTGACCTCCCTGGGTGGCAAACACATGAGGTTCTATTTTTCTCTTTGACCATGGAGGCGACACGCATGTGTAATAGACCAAGAATACGACACATTGGTCCTTGAAAATAGGCACATGGCACTCATTGTGGTAGGCAATCTCTCTTGGTGGCAGTGAAGCTGTAGCAGGTAGCTTTCCTAGGTTTTTTGCCATCAATGGTAGGTGGTGCACGAATAACGGCATCTATAGTAGGTGCATTTATGGCAAACAACAGCAAGCAACCACAAACAATGATAGGCATGCACTCCAAGTGGCACTGTGGGGGTCCAACCTCTCCTCTCTAATGGCACACATGGTAGATAAAATGGCATGCTCATCAGGAAACAGAGGCTACGAACAACGTGTATGCAACATTTGGAGTAGACAACAATGACATCTCTCTCTCTCTCTCTCTTGCCCTCTCTCAATGGCTACAAGTAGTGTCAGTTGTGGCGACGTCCTCACCAACGAGACGGCATGAACTAGCGATAACAACAAGGACCAAGGAAAAGTTTTAAATTTTCTAGTTACCTACTATATTTCTATGATGTCTTGAAGTTTAAGAGAGTTATCCTATTCAAATTCCTTGATTTTCTAGTTTAGTTACCTTTTTTTTGGAACATCACATGGCCCTCTTTAGCTGAGACTATTCCCAAGTTTTCATACCCATATAGGAGGCACCCTAGGCAATAGTCTCCTCAAATGAGTTTTTTTTCTTGGTGTTGGTGCATCCAAAATTTACATTTTAACATACAAAATCTTTATTCAAGTGTTAAGTGTACTTGGGTGTATTCATGTCCAAAAATAAAGATTAAGATTGCTTTTCATCATTATAGCATCAACTTAGTTTTATTGTTTTACTTAGCATATTTTTACTATTTTTTTAGTTTAATCATTTACATTTCCAAGTACTTTACTTTCCTTGTTCATTAGTAAAGCGGAATGAGTACAAATGGTTTCAAGCATTTAAGTATAATCATTTGGTAACCCCAATAGTGTTATTGCTTGATTCGCCCAGTAGCATAGTGCTTGGTCATCTAGTAATGGTTACATGAGCCCAAGACATGTACAGTAAGCTAGGACCAAATGCTCATCACTCTAGGCTAGTTTAGATTTACATTACTATCATTTCTTAGATTTAAATTTCATTCTCAACTATGTTTATCACTAGGAGTAATCAAGGCCTA
The DNA here is from genome assembly GCA_015680685.1 of Gnetum montanum. Lineage (NCBI taxonomy): Eukaryota > Viridiplantae > Streptophyta > Gnetopsida > Gnetales > Gnetaceae > Gnetum > Gnetum montanum. The sequence goes on along the minus strand of MNCI01034498.1, from coordinate 253,086 downwards.
TCAACATCAATTATTGTATGCCTCACTTTGGACTAAACCATATGTGACAAAGCTACTACTAGTCTAAGTGGGAAGATAGCATCCTGCAATCCATGCTTAATAATCTAGATGTCACAACTAGTACCATCCACAGAATTCAACCAGATCATGCATGAATGCTTGTGATTCGTATGGTTGGGCATAGGGGTACTTGTTGCTCATCGAGGGGGAAGGGGAGGAGGGTGGGTAGGTACCTACTAGGCTAGTGTAGAGTACAAGCCTATGTTAGAATATTATTTTTATTTAATTTTAGAAATTAATATTATCTTTTTATTTTAGTTTTTCAAATAGAATTGCCCTTTCTTCCCAACCATGTCATACCCTTGTCAGCATAAATATCTGACAACCATTCCATTAGAAATAATTCATTTGCATTGTTAACATCTAGGAGATAAAACTAGAGAGGAAGCCTCTTCTAGTTTAGAAAGGAGTTAGATCTAAATATATGTTATCATCCATAACCTTGAAAAGTGCTTGATTTTAGGTTTCATTTTAGATTTTATAGAGATCCCATGGTTGACCTTCAATTTTACCTCAAGTTTGGAGCCTATATCAGAGATTGCAACCACACGAAGGTTTCTAGCTATAGCGCTATCACTTCAAGTAGGAAAATTTAGTACTTAACTCTAAGTTATAGGTTAAAGGTATTTTGGTTTTTTATGTATTTATTTTACTTGGTCTTTACTTCTTTAGCAACTATTTAATAGAATGTCCATAAAATAGATAGGAGTATTTTATTTATATTTTTTGAGATCTAGCATTTTTTAAGATTTATTTATATGCATGGGATGTTAGAAAATGTTTTGATCTCATTTTTTTCATTTTAATCTTGTTTGTATTCTACCAAAATATTTAGTCGTAGAACTAGGGTTTTGAATTATAATTCACATTTTTGACCATCAAAATGATGTCAAATAATGATGACCTAAAAGAAAAATTTACTCAATTCCCTGGAGTGAACCTCAATGCACCCTTATTTCTCCATCATGATGAAGGTTGTGATGGATGCTAATGTCACCATCTAATCCATCACAAAAAATAAAGCAACTTTTTCAAAGTGATCCCCAATCTCCAGATAAAGAAAAATTGAGAAAATAACTAAAAGCGTAGCTTATAGGGCTTCCTATGATACATGAAAGTTTGAAATAGAAATTAATCTTCCTTTTATAATATTTGGAGGTTAGAATGGTCTCTAAAAGCTTAGGTTCCCTCTTGTAATTTTTCTACATTTTTTAGTCAATTTTTAAAACCTATATTTTTAGTTTTAGAATTTGTTGACCATCTTAGAAATTCCTATTTGGTAGTATCTTCCTTATATTTAGATATGGTCTTTGAATGTTGCCATGTTCAATTGTTGAAAATTGATGTAAACCTGACACTTGTCATCTTTCCCTGGCACAACCACGAGTGAACTAACCCACTCACTATCCACAATGAGATAGATAAACATCACTTTGAGGAGTTGTTCGATTCTCTTTAATGATCTACTTCAATTTAGGGTTCTATCACCTCTATGGCTTCATGGCTAGGTCAATGTAGATATGATGCTGGCATATCCTAAGATCAATCCTTGTGAGTTCAAGATATGACCAAGCAAAGGTTGTTGACCATTTTTCAACCACATTCAATAGCATCTATTTCTATTCTAGAGAAAGATATGCATTGATTATTGCTAGCTTCCTATTTTTTAAGAATGCATATTCCATGCCAGCAGGTAGAGGTTTTAGCTGAAGGAACTCTTGCTTAAAATTTTTAGGAATTTCCAACTCTCCCTAATAGGTATCATCATTTGCATTATCAAAGAGTTGGTGATGAACTTTCTCTATTTTATCCATGCTTGCGACATAAGCGCATGTCAAGCTCTCAATAGGGTCGATGCAAAGTGTGTTGCTTTCAGGATCAGCAGTCAACCACTGGGTGTCCTCTTGTTTTGTGGCTACTATGTACAGACACCTTTGAATATCTACTTCAAGTGCACACTATCTGCACGTGGAAATGGATGCTCATTTCATGGACCAGAGCCTTTGCACATAACTACACCTTGTATCACTGTATGGAATGCATAGAACTCACTTCTTCTCAATCTTTCCAAATGCATTTTCCATAGATATTTCCAAGGAAAGATCTCTGATGTCCATTCTTGCATCAAAAGTGTTTAACCATGCCCTTCCCATGATGATTGGGAAGTCCCCATTACAATTCTCAACCTTGATTACTAGGAAATCAATAGGATAAGATCACCAACAAACAGTGGTCACAATGTCTTTCACCAGTCCCAATGGAATAGTAATGGATTGGTGTACCAATTTCAATTGAATATTGCTCTTCTTGAGGGGCAACAAGTTCCAAGTAGTATATATCTCATGAGAAATCAAATTTACACCGAAGCCTAAATCAAGAAGAGCTTTACATGGTTCATTCCTAGCAATCTGCAAATAAATAAGAGGACTCCCAGGATCCGCTAATTTCTTGGGAAGGTTGCCAGCCCAAATCCAATCAGATATGGCATTAGTGAGCATAACAGTATGGATTCTAGACGGTATTTGGTTTAAAGAAGACTCGAAGGAATTAGATACAGAGAGAGATGGAGAAGCAGGATTTCCAACTACATGTATATGTGAGGGCTTAGGTGGACTGTTAGATTGAAAAAAACATCTTTTCCATGATCTAGTGTTTGAACCACTTAGTTGATGAACTAATTGCAGATTGACAACCCTAGTAGTGTTGCATTGCTGCAGTTGGACTAGAAGTTCACCCTGCATAAATAGAGCAAGTGGCAGTTGTGTTGAGGGTGCAAAAACAGGTGCAAGAATAAGAGGATGATAAGGATAGAAAGTGGTATCTATCCTTGAATGTGGAAAATGAGTTCGATAATATTCAAGAGGGTATTAGTGATGTTGAAAAGCAGAAACATGACTGGAAGAGTCACGTGGAGACAGGGGTTGTTAAACATAATACCCATATGGATTAGGTTGCCTATAAGGGTATTGCTACCTTGCCGGTGGCAATGCCCATAACTATGGTTGTTGCCACCATTGATACTACTCATATGATTGCAATGAGTTCCACTTGGATAATACTACTGTTGTTGGTAGAACTGCCTAGGATTACCTTGAAGATAAGGCAATCTTCTGGGTGTTTTTCTTTTTGCTAGGCATGGATTCAGAGCATACACCCCAGACTCCTATAAGTGAAACATAATGGGACAACATCACTTAGGATGTTCATACTAACAGATGTCATACCCACCATCATCATTTGATTCAATTCCTACAACTTTCTCTACTATAGCAATCTTGCCCTTACCCCTTTGATTAGCACATTCAACTTCCTTGTGCCTCCTGCAATCATGATCACTACATTGTTCTTTGGACTCTTCAGCAATTTTCAAGAAAGCTTGAAATCTACTACCCATAAAGTCCCATAACTAATCAATCTTGGCCGAAATTTCAAAGGTAAATTTTTGAAGTGGTAAGGTTTTCTGGTTCACCACATCATCAAGTGATGATTCCTCTTCACTGTCACAAAATCGAACTTCCCTCTTGTGAATGAAAGGATCATGGTTGTATTCTTCTACACTTTCACATTTCCTCAACTCTCCTTCTTCTTTGGCTACCTGCTCAATCAACCATTGAATCTAATGGGCTCTTAATTCTAACAATCACCCTTGGGCATAGATGCCAAGAGTTCTCTTTGTTTCTTATTAGAGCCCATCTACGATGTGGCAAAGTTATTCTTGTTGAGAATAACCATGGCCAGGACATCTATACAATAAGGAATACTATTGGTCCATGATGACATCCAAGGGTTCATGTGTCCCTTGTTTCCATCTTTGGATCTACCTCCTCAAATTGGACACTTGGGAGCACATTTGATATTTTTCATTGAACAGTTCAAGCATTGTACTCCACCGTCTGATGGATTTCGATTCTAAGGACCGATACTAGCTTTCTACTTCTTTAATGAGTGTCCTAGGGAACAACTTAAGCTTTTGCCAATCATTTTCTATATTTTGCAAGGCACAAGCATCATGGAAAGCTTGAAGATGATTCTACATATTTGAGTTATATTCCCCTTTGAACCTAGGGATATTGTTCATGTCTAGCCTCTTAATCCGACTATCCTTAATGTGCCTTGTAGGAATTCTCACTGCCTTTGCAATGTTTAGCATACTTTGGGTAGCAAGCGAAGGCTCATTGAGACCATGATTCTGGTGCCTGTGATGCCTTTTGCTACCCCTTCATTCATGGCAATGGCCCTCTCTTGAATGTTCATGCCTTTGGTCTTGACTTACCCGATGGTTCCTATGATCATCTCGATCCTATCAGTCACCTCCATCATGATTGCATTCCCTGTTGTTGCGTTCAAAGCTAGAAGAGGAAGATGACATGAAGGTAAAGAGGAAGGAGGACTAGCATCATCACGATGCCTACCACCCCCTCTTTAGTGATCACGACCATGATCACAATCAGGTTTCTTGTTCGCATCCTTACCATGACTCTCTTCCTTGGATCCGCCTTTTTCAATGGATCCATTCTTGTCAAAACCCAGATTATGGATTGTGGATTGTAGGTTCTAATTTTGACCTTCTTCACCAAAGTCAAAGAGAGGAGTTTCGTTGAATGGAAAACCCCCAGAGATGGGTTCTCCACCATCTTTTTGGTACGACAGGTATGGGAAATCATTGAACCACTTTCCCTTTGTAGATTCATAATGTTGCTCTAGCTATCGATTCCTTAAACATTGTGCATTAGTGGGATGATAATCCTTGGCATCACTATCATGCACAACATACTTAGAATGAAGTCCTTGAAGGCCCAATTAGATAAGAGTTTGTTGGAGCATCGTAGGAATAGATCGATCAGGCGACAACACGATGTTGCCCTCCATGTTGCACCACTGCAACAATTCATCCTGGTGTAGGATGAAGGTGAAATTGAGTACATACTCATCAAGATAAGCATATACCACTCTGTATTGTTGGGGCACCTACTGATTTACTTTGTTAAACTTAGGTGGAGAATCACTCCTATGAGAAGAAGACATCTTATGTTAGAAAATAAAAAATGCAATGTGCTTCTTAAAATTGTTGTAGCTATTTTAATGTATGATATGACTCTAGGGTTTGTTCTAATGTTCTTAAATGATTTTTCACTAATTCCTAGATAGCGCACATAACAAAAAAAAAGGTCTTCGATAACAGTACCAATGATGAGCAACAAGGTACCCCTACACCTAACCATATGAATCACAAGTGTTCACGCATGATCGGGTCGAATTTTGCAAACCGTAAGTTCCTACGTACATTGGTTTCAAGACATGAAATCTAATCATGACAATCATTGTCTTCTCCACTACACTTGTGGAGCTTAATTATATGATTAAGTGTAACTGAGGCACATGATTTTTATTATTTTTTATTTTATTTATCTACGATTAACAACAAGTTAAAACTTAATTTATGAACCAATTGAACTAATCTAGTTGCTACTTAATAACTCACTATCCTAACATAAGTATCCAGTCCCACTTTTCGTGCACATCCTAAACACGTATAACGTTGCTAGGTTACTAAACATTAAGTGTTGCTAGGATTACCAAGACTCATACACATGCTCAAAGTAGTCGTATTTATGTGCTTAATTAATTCTATTTAATCGAACTAGCTTACTTTAGCTTAATTACTTGACAATATTAAATGAAAATGCATAAAACATTAATTACATAAATAAAATATTTAAGCTAGCCAAGGTGCTGCAAGGTTTGATGAGAAAGCTTTTCTTTATTGCTACACACACTATCATACTTAGGTACAACAATGCTTGAATAAAGATCTATACACTCAATGACTCCTATTGTAGGCATTTTGGAAAATATTCCAACTTTGGAGAAAAAAATTGCAAAAGCTCTACTATGCTATGACAAAAACTATCCCCAAATAGTGTGTCCAAGCACTATATTTATAGGTCACCACACATCCCATGATATCAAATATTTGACATCGCTTCTTGGAACCCAATATTGCATACCTAATATCAAGGCTTCGATATTGGAGCCAAGCAAAAATGCAATTCATCAACTGTATAATCAACTAACCACATACTATATCATGGTAAAGGAGCTACCAAGATCACTTAAGACTAAACTTAATGATAAGGATATCATATTGTATGTGGCTTCTAACTTCAAGGTTATAATTCACAATTACAACCCTGAAAATGTTAAGCAATTACAAAAGGAACTACTATTGAAGTTCAAAGCTTCAGGTCTTTTTTTTGTTGACATGTCTTTTTTTACCATAAATCTAAACGTAGTTTTATTGTTGTTGCACTCATACCATGATGGATGGTTTCTCTATCATCATGATAAAAGATGCCTAATGATAGCTTTTAGCAAGTAGAAAAGATGCCTAATGAACAAGTTTATATTTGTTTATTGCAGAAATCATCATGTTATCTAGTAGAAATAATCAATAACCAATAAAACTAAATCATGCAAATTAGTGAAGTATGTGGTGAACAAGTCTTGAGTGCAAAAATGGAAACTTGGTAAACACCCTCAAACCAAAAGGGCTGAAGATTTGTCAAAGTAAACGAAATATACGAAATGCATTTTTAGTGATAAAGAGATAATTAGAATTGAAAACAAAAAAGTCAATCAACGCAACTAATTCTTATTCTTAGGTTACTGTTCAAATGGATGGTGAGATTAACAATGAAGTAACAAATAAAATTCACATAGGATAGGTAAAATTCTTAACATTAACGTGAGAAGCAAGAAGGCATCATCATCTATCAAAGAAAAAGAACATGAAGACATCAAAAGTCATTACTCAAGATTTATTTAGTTTGTCTTTTAGGAAAAGAATAAGACAAAATAGGTAATTTAAATGTTATTTTAAATTTTTTATGAATGAATGGTGATGAATCATTAGTTGGCTAAGATATCGTTGATGCTACGTCACATTTGTGATATCATTGATGCTATATCTTATCTGTTAGACATAAAGTCAATTTTTGTCCACCAATGATATCACAACAATAATATGATATCTAAGATGTTGTTTATTCAATATAGTAGAACATGCTACGTCATCATAGATACAATATCACAAGATGTATGCAACCTATAAATACAACACTTGGGTGCACGGATCTAAAGAAGTTTCATTCCACCCTTAGGTAGATTCTTGCAATTTCATTTCGTAGTTTTAGCAATAGAGTGAATGTTTGCAATGCAGTGTTGAATAGTTGTATGGAATCTTTATTTGAGTAAAGTGTACTTGGACACAATTCATGTTCGAAAATAAAGATCAAGATTGTTTTTCATCGTTGTAGCATCCATTTAGTTTTACTATTTTACTTAGCATAGCTTTTATTATCTTATTAGTTTAATCATTTACATTTCCAAGTACTTTACTTTTTTGTTCATTAATAAAGCAAGATGAGTTTGAATGGTTTCAAGCATTTAAATGTAATCATTTGGTAATCCCAGTAGCATAATGCTTGGTAACCCAGTAATAGTTACATGAGCCTAAGACGTGTACAATAAGCCAAGACCAAATGCTCATCGCTCTAGGCTAGTTTAAATTTATATTCTTGTTGTTAGTTAGATTAAATACTTAATTTCTCTATTATCATTAAAATTAGTTTAAGGCCGCAACAACATCAATTATCATATGCCTCACTTTGGACTAAACCATACGTGACAAAACTAGCACTAATCCAAGTGGGAAGACAGCATCCTACAATCAATGCTTAATAATCTAGATGCCACAACTAGTCACATCCATGGAATTCAACCAGATCATGTGTGAACACTTGTGATTCATATGGTTGGATGTAAGGGTACCCACCACTCATCAAATGGACAGATGTACATTACAATAGGCCCAGTTCACCTACTTTTTACTTTTTCAAAGATCTTAATTAATATGAAAAGATTGGTTCATGTTTCCTATTATGGCCAAATGTTTTTCTATAAATAAGAGGGCCTTTCCAACTTGTAATACTTCGAATTTCATGTGAATAAAGTGGTTGTATGAATTTCTAGTTCCAACAATCACTTCATTTCCTTTTTCTCATCATTGTCACATCACTATTTCATTTTCCATCAATCCTCATCAAGTTCCAAGTATTTTCTCTATAACAATCTCATTTGAGTTCTACAACCATTCCAAGTACTCCATCCACATTAAATAACTTTGCAATTAAATCCAACACATCTACTCAACTTAAATCCTTGAAAGTTTAGCATTAATTAACAAATTTCAATCATAAATTTGGAAATTAAAGAGTCATCATCCAATATAAACATTTTTGTCATTTCACCTAACATCATTCATTAGATATTTTTGTTCTAAGCTACAAAGCTCATCGAGATGAATCCCTATATACAAATTTCATCACTCTATTCTGTCAATCTTAAGAAATTCAAAAAATTAAAATTAACCACCACATAGTCAAGTCATGGTTTTGCAAACAAACCACAAGTCAACCACAACTCATGGCATTGCAAATATTCAACCATAACCAATGGTCAACTCATGGCATCAACTACAACCTATGGTTCAATTGTGGTTATATTAGAACCTTAACCATGCCTCATGGCTGCCTCATGGTGAACATTTTAAAATAAAGTAAATTCACCATGACTCGTGATACAATTGTGGAGAGTTAATGAACCTTAATTTTCTAGGTTTTATAATACCACAACTCATAATATCCTTAGTCAAATTTTCTTCTTTGTTTATGTACACCATGACCCGTGCTATAATACCACAACTTGTGATCTCCTAAAATTTTAAACCATAACTCATTATCAATTCATTGTTCATCAAAACTTAAACATTTTTAAGAAAATTAAAAATCAATCAACTCAAATAGAGGGTACACGTCATCATCATCAACAAAAATGACAAGAAGCTAATGATGTTCTTTCAATGGGAAGAATAATTGTTAACAAACCTATGATCCTTTATGATGGAAAATGTTAATCTACCCAAAAACATTAAGCCTAAACACATACATCACAAAGATGTGAATGCTAAAGTGGATGTTGTGTAGAACTATGAAAGATTCTAACAACTGATGCATTGCAACAACATGAAAGATTGAATGTTGTGTGAGTACAAAAAAATGGATTAATAACTCTCTTATTAGAGAGTTTAGGAATGGCACCATTGATGGGAAGATTAAGAAAATTTATATCTCAAGTAGTTTGATGATGTGCTAAGAAGACCAGAGAATGCACTTACTTTATTAAGGTCTTAAAAAAAGTAAAAAAATTAAACCTAACCATATATAATTTGCAAACATAATGAAAGAAATCTAATATTTGGATATTAATGCTTATTTGGCTCTTCACAAAAGTGAATGATAAGTAAAAGATTCATATAATCAACTTCATGTAATTGAAATAAGGCTAAAATGATGATAATATATAATCAGCGATAGCCAATACAAGTAAATGGTGTGAAAAGCTTGAACATTGAAAGTAAAACAACAAGAAAAACCCCTCTTACAATAACATAATCAATAGTTTGATGACGTAGACCTGATATTGAGATGCAGGTATGTTTCCTTTTTTCGCAGATATCCAAGGTTAACAATCTCCACTATGATCGTTAAGGATTAAGTGACGGCAAAATAGTTAATATCCCTGCTACTATATATAGTTTAGTAAATGGCAAATTAAAGCTTTCAAATATCCCCTATATCAGAGCAGCTTTCCACAGGAATGTTTGATTAAATATTTAAATCTAAAAACATGCAGAAAATGTTGAAGCCATGAACATGTTACGTCAATTAATGAAAAATTCTGCACTGAAAACGATATAAAAATTTAGAAGACGACCAAGATACTTCAAAGAATGATAAGCACAATGAATCAATTGTTTCTGCCAGCAAGCTATACAAGTAAGGAGTTCTGAATAAACCAAAATTTTTAAATAAATAAAAAAACTCAAACAATAATACTTTTCAGTTAGAACTATAAAACGAAAGCAGCTGAAAAACCATTGTTATTTACATTCTCATTCTTGCAAAAATATAAAAATGTACATCCAAACAAAATTCTTCTTCACTAAACTCCAAACATCTAAACATTGAAAGTTAACATATCTAGTAACCTTTGTTTCCACGAATACGAGCACGCATGTCCACCTGCAATGCATAACATCAGAAGAGAAATTTAAATGCCAAAATACACACCAAATGATAGTTATGACTAAAAAATTTCACTCAGGTCCCCTGTCCCCGGAACCCTCAGCCTGGACAACAAATTCCTATCACTAATCCAGAATTGACTCACCCAGAATATTAAATTGTCAAAATGCAGAATTAAACTTTTACACCAAAATACAGCCATACAAAAGCTTCGTTGATTTACTTATTGAACCAAATATCAATTATCAATGACCTACAGGGTAGCAAATTGGAAAGGTCAGAAGGCTTTAAAAATAAGGTTTTTAAAACAGGTAAAATGCAAATGGTAAGTTTCAGAATGTTGATATCTGAAAGTTCTTGAATTGATTTCTTCTTTCATCAAACTTCGCTTTTCGAAACATTGGTTCAAGTGCTGAATTATGTGGCTCAGGAATCCTGGACACATATCTGCAAGATATGCACAGCCAAATGGATGAACCTGCCTCTTGTCCTTGACAATTGTTCTTGGAAAAACAAAAATACAGAGTGAATTTGATTACTTTCAGAAATCCAGGACAGTCACCACAGAGAAAGTTCCCAAAGAATATCATGAATTCTTGAACTACAATGCAAAACGAGGGCGGTAAACTAATGGAACAGAATGCCCTAAAACGTCATTGGACAAAAATGTTTAAAGAAAATGCAAAAACACAGATTAACCAACATTCAATGTTTCCTTGTCCTCCAACATTCAATGTTTCCTTTTACTCCAACATTCAACGTTTCCTTTTCCTCCAACATTCAATGTTTCCTTTTACTCCAACATTCAAAGACAGAATAAATTAAGCATTGTTAAATCTGAGGCCCGTAACAAGGATTTGACTTTAAATTTTGACAACTCTTTCAGTATTATACTCGTAAGGGACCTCAAGTAGGCAGATTTCTTTTGATTGCTGTATTCAGATGATAATCGTTAGTTGTCTCTCTATTTTTCTGATTTTGAATTTTTTTAATGGTCAAATTCTTTTATCAAACGGACGTAATTATCATCATGTGGCTTACTTTGCAAAAAATCACAACCATCAGGAAAAAAATGAACTTGTTCTTACGCAAGAACAGGAAACGTTAAAGATATTTATCACCAAATTAACATTAGAGAAGGCATATCAATTCTAGCAATGGTCGAATCTTCATATTTAGTGGTTTGAAGGTGGACTTCCTGCCAATCCCAGAATTAATAAAATCAATCAAGTGGTGATAAGTTATTACTGCCTTGAAAATGAACACGAACTTCTTGCGTTCATAACAATGTACTTTGGATATATTGTGAGTATTAAATACATTATGGCCATGCATGCTCCATTGTCCAAACCCCTGTAATTCTTCACTTTGTAGATGTTACTGTAGGCCTCATTATTTTGTAGCTTCCAATAATGCATTTGTAAAAAGATTTAGAGTTTACATTTCTCATTTATAAGATAACTGATTTAACAGCCAGCCATAGAAGATCATCATCAAATCCTTTGCCTGCTTTAAAGGGTTAGCCCATGTTATTGGATAAAGGCACCATGATAAGATAATTGATTTATGAGTTTGTAAAAATCTGTCTGTAACTTGGTGAGCTTTGGCTTTCTATCAAATGGATCAAATGACTTCAGAATCTTGAGTTTTTGAGTTTTCAGGTTACTTTCTTTAAAAAAATTGATATATAATATTCCTAAGCATGCCTATGTTTATTTCCCATGAAATGTCATTTCAACCATTTACATTAATAACTATAAAGATGAAAGAACCCTACATTTTGCACCTCAAGCATTTGCCTTATAACAGGTCGACTTCCTTCTCTGCTAACGTTTGACAATACTGGTAACTAAAAGCTTTTAAAAAAGCCACATTGCCATATGTATCCATAACTTTTTCCAATGAAGAAATGAGAATCTGATTGTTCTCTTTGAATCTCAAATGACTCTTACAACAACTTAATGATGTCATCTTGTATTTGTACTCACAAATAGATACCAATGCCAAAATATGATTAAATAGAAGTTTCTAAAAAGTGTTACGAGACTTGGACTCTGTGAGTCACTCGTTTTTTCAGAAATGAACCCAAACTCTGCGAGTTACTCAAAAGACTCAGTCAAAACTCTGGTCAACCTATCTTTTTTTAAATTTTCACCATCTATAATCTGTTAAAATAGTCAAAGTTTCCACTCGGTTCATGGGTTCGCGAGTAACCCATTGACTTCCGAAAACGCGGAACTCTGCGAGTACTCACTAAAACTCTGTGAGTCTCGTAACACTCATAATACTTTTTAGAAATAGATACCAATGCCAAAATATGATTAAATAGACGTTTCTAAAAGCTCTAGAAGCTTCTGAGCATGGTCTAGAAATGATGACCAGGTTCAAGGAACCTGGGATCAACTTACTTGATGCACATGCAATTACATGTATAAATTGTGATGAGGAAAGATGACATTAATTGCTTTCACATTTGCCTTGATATAGTAATGGCTCAGCAGGTACTTTGAATTGCCTTTTCTTTTTCACGATGGCTTCCGATGTATGTCTGCTTCCCTTTTGATCATATACAACAATGTCATTCTTAATATTATAAAGATACTTTCTAATGTAAACATTGAAATATAAAGTGGGAATCTAGGAGGCTTCAAAGGCCTGTGAAAACCTTAATGAATGTTTATAAAGAAAGGCGTACAGTGGTTAGGATCATATGCCTGTTGTACTTAAGACTGTTTTTATGTCCTAGTTTGGTATAATACAAAAACTCTGAACTACTTGCCAATGGGTTTTTCCCTACTCAAGGTTTTTTGGGAGCTTTCCACATAAATCCCGGTGCCTTGCTTCTCATTTTTTTTCTTTTTCCATTTTTTTAACAGCAATATTCTGAACAACAGGAGTCAAACCATTGAGCTGCAGGTTTGAATCTCTCTGATACATGCACCTCGCATGCAGGTCCAAGCAGAGATCATGAAGGTGTATAGCTCACCATGCCTGCTAGATGGTTAAATATATGGATAATCAGCTTTCAACCAAGGTTGTGGCATTTCAAATGCTGGTTAAAAGGACCCTAACATTATTTAACTTCATTAATCATGGACATCATGCAAGACCCCATTAAACTCTATGCATAAACTATGTTGTTCTCTTTTCTAATAACATACTTGTATTCAATAGCATAATCTACCAAAGTTCAAGCCTGAGCACAACCACTTGAAGAGGCTAGGCTCAGCATCATCTATGGTCTCCATGTAAAAAAAATGTAACATAAACAAGGTGATTGATTGTTAATATTGTGTAATCATCCAAGTAAATAAGTAAATTAAACCAACCCATCATGCCATCCATGCCAAAGGCAAATAAGCATAGCATCTTGAACATGTTTTCCATTGAATGTATCTTGGCCAAGAATGTAATCTTGTTGTGTAATTCATTTACAAATTACTTATTTCTGTGGTCCCTCTTATATCCTCATTCTTAGCTGTCTGGCAGTCTTTTGTCCATGATAGGTCCTAGGCATAAGTTTACATGAAGCCATCATAATAAGCCCCTGCACAAACGTGGTGTGATGGCCCTTTTTTATAGCTGCCCTTTATAAGATATGAAACAATTGTTAAATATTGTGAAATGAAAATTACTTGTTAAGTAAGAGTATCAAGGATCATAACACCATAGTGTTGTATTATAGCAATGCTAACATTATTAGCCACTAGACTTGACTTTCTAAAAGTTTCTAGGTGATTGGAGATTATGTTTAGGTTCAATGAACCTTAGGTTAGCTTGTAAAAAACCAAATGTATAAATTGATATAAAGGGTAATAGAATTGACTGCCTGAGCATTTGCTACGGTTTGGTAGGGGCTAGGACTTACTTCCAGTTGTTTACCTTTTATTATGGCTTTAGATGTGTAGTTGGTTTTGTTTCCATTGGCCTAATCCATTGTGCTCATTTTTGTTGCCATCACAGAATCTGTTATTGTTGATAAGCTCTAATAGTGGTATTATAGCTTGTAGAATCAAATGATAAGTTAGATGCAACCTAACAAAAAGTTCACCTAGATTTAAAAATTATGTATATACTAATAAGATTAACATGCATAAATTTCGTTACAGTCATTACATTGAGACTACACATGATTGTCAGTTGGGCATTTTCAGGTTAGCTAGTGTCTACGTGGCAGCTAAATTGATTTTGCCTGAAAACAGGCAGCCAGAGTTGGCACATAATTCTTAAACAAAGCATTTAACTGATTTCGTCATACATGGTACCCAATCCCACCAGCTAGTTCAGCTAGCACAGATTCTCTGAGTATAAGTCTACCAACACATTTGGTTTGGTATTGACGGTTCGGATTCTAACTCACATCACTTAGAAGGCTAACTGTTGGCACCTGTGTAGATGGTATGTTAACGAGTGAGGCTCTCGACAGATCCATGAAATGTAGTCTCATATGTTGTATTTTCTTTGTCATGTATTAAGTTCACTAACCAATAACCTTTCTTTCAAACAAAATATTAGATTGGTGAACAAAAGTTATAACCAAGGATGTTCTAATATGACAACTTTCAACTGTCAATAACATAGATGATAACTGAAAAAGCATCAGTGGATTACAAAATGACACATGATTAAAGAATCCCAACTATTGTTAGGTTTTATTACATTTTAAAAATTAAATATTTGGTGAGCAAAATACTTTTTAATTGAAAGAAATTTATCACAGCAAAGAAAATTGTGACAGGAAAATAAACCAAACTCCAGCAAGAACAAAACAACTTTTCATGGGAATAAATAACATTCTAAAAAGCTACAAACAGTAAAATATCACGAGAACCTGTCCTCGCTTGCAATTGAAGTATGTCTCTCTCAAGCCCACACACGCACTAGAAATTGCAGGGCTCTTTTCACCTGCACATTCTCTATATGAGCGGTTCTGCTCCTGTTATGCAATAGCAGCAAACCAAAACAAAACAAAAAACTTAAGTTATCTGAGTGACAAATTATAATCGACACCTCTCTTCTATCATTCAAGTTACCAAGTTATGTTTTCATTTTCATGAAGTCCTATTTTCTAGTTTTGTGCAGTCCACTTCGTTTTTTGTTTAATGATAATTTCCGTTTCCCCAAGAAAATCTTTTAAGAAAAAACAAAAGAAAAAATCTCTGGAACTTAATTTCATCAATGCTAAAGCTATAAACTGCATGTTCATGTCCCTTCATCCATCTTATTTTTGGAAACTGGAAACGGAAAATTTTTAAGCAACCATAAAATCTAGTTAACAGAAGTTCATTGTCTAAAAGAATTTATTTAGTAAACCCAATGTAGGGTAGGATGATGATGAAGGAAAAAATGGAAAAAACAAGTGCTGCTTTGAAAATTTTTTTGAATTCTAAAAGTTTCCAAACTAATCAATAAAACCGTGCCCGACGCTGTCTGTTCATTAACTGGAATAAGAAGATTGAATAATCTCAGTAGTAATAAGCCATATGGAACTCAAGACCATGTAAATACGGGTCTCAGCAATTACAAATTTTGTCAGACTACAACAATTTATTTAACAGCAAAAATTAGTGATTTGGAGGTTGAAGGAAAAAAACATGTGTGTCGTGTTTAGGGCATAGAAATGAACAAACCTTGACACAGGGAGATTCTGACAGGCACTTGGCGAGTTCCATAGCCAAACCCTTGCACGACTTTGCCATCTTCTGTCTGCGCTGCAATGCAACGGTAACGGTACAATGGTCCGGGTCAGCGTCACCGAATTCGCAAGCATTTTATTTTACGTACGTGGAACTGAACAGAAGAGAATGGGAAATTTCGTTATCGCCTTAGTTTATGCCATGACTTAACCAATAATGTCAACGTAACATAATAGGAATCCTTCAAGTTCGGGTGCTCGAACTTAAAATAATTTCAAGTTCGGGTGCTCGAACTTAAAATAATTCAAATATAGGTACACCCTAAAATTTATAAAAGTTTGAAATCCGTCTTCTTTAACTTGTAGTTCAGGTGTTGGAACTTGAAACATAGGTATACCCCAAGATTTATAGTTTGGGTACTAGAACTTGAAACAATTCAAATATAGGTACACCCTAAAATTTATAGAAGTTTGGAAACTTCTTCTTCAACTTGTAGTTCAGGTGTTGGAACTTAAAACATAGGTACACTCCAAGATTTATAGAAGTTTATAAGGTTTATTGACCTAGATTTCATTGGCTTCTCCTTTCATGCTTTTATTTTATTTTAATACTAATGATGATATTTTAATGAGTTAAAGCATGGATTTAACATTCATGTATAACTATTTAAAAAAATTGCAATGTTTAACATACTTCAAATTTGCAAGTTTGTGGTTAACAATACCAATGTAATTAAATAGCTCAACTATTAATTCTTTGCTCCATGAAATAACATAATTTTTTTAAGATAATGAAACTTGAGGTTGGTAGCATAACTCTTTCTTATGTAACAAGATAGATAAGATAGATGTGACTCACTATAAGAGTATCCCAATATTCATGGCAACGTTGCATATTTTACATTGAATATGAGTATGCTAGTGACCACATGGGTTATTTATATAGTAATCCATAACTTTTTTGATGAATCTTATGTTTTATGGTGGAACTAATGTTTCTTGGTATATATTATGTTTTCTCAATAAATCTAGTGTTTCTTCGATGAATCTAATTTTTTCAATAGATATAATACCAATTCCTTTCTATGATTGAGAAAGTTGATTTCAACAAAAAATTGTCTACAAAAACCAAAAGCTATAGAAATAGACTCCATATACTTAATAAGACTAAGAAGAACAACAATTTCCTACTTAGCTTTCTAAAAAATTAATGAAAGATTATATAACTTAAGAAAACATGGAACTTTAGCATATTTTTTAAATTAAATATCAAAATCTAGAGCCCACTTACAAATGATCGACATTGCATGCTTATATATAAAAGATCCTACATCTAAAGCATGTTGCACCATCAAAGCATTATCTAACTCAACATGCTAAAATAACAAGAATAATGCTTAACTTAAAGGACTTAGATGTTATGCTTTTTCATCATATCATTTAATTGCGAAATGAAACTTTGATTATGAGGCAAGTAACCCAAAATTCAAATGAACACATATTATGATGAAAGATCAGCAACCAATGGCTCATACACATAATCAAAGAAGAATAAAATTAGGTGTCTTGATTGTATCAACATCACTAAAATAAGGCATCACAACTTTTTTTCTTACTAGCTTGTAAATCTACATTTTAAGAATCAGTAGAAATTTTCACATGAATAAAAGAAGTAGAAATTTCAATATTGGTTGAGGAAGTTGGAAGTAATATAGAATTCCCCATAGGAAAATTCTATAGAAATTAGGTCCATTGGAAAAATTTTGGAAAAAAAAATAGATTCATTGAAAAAAAATAGATTTGTTGGAGAAATATCAAATCCACTTAAAAATCAGATTTACTGAAGAAACATCAAATCCATCAAAAAATATAAGATTCGTTATATGACCCCAGTTAATCATAACTAAATCATAAGAAAATGAGACTTGTGATCCAAACTATGTGCTTCATGTGGTCCCAACACATGGGAAATGCCCACATGGGACCTTGAATGATTCCAAGAAAGAGATGCATGATATTTGACATTGGAGAATCCACATTTTGACATTCACTTTGACTTATCATTCCCTCTCACATTTGAAATACAAAATTGTATCATGTGATATATTACATGGAGACATGAACATATGGACCTATAGTACATGACTCATACAATATGGAAAATAAATCTAACTTCTAAAATGATATGGAAATTAAAATTGATATCAAGGAACTACACATTAGGCTACACACAATGTCATTCCTTCTATTTACACTAAGGTGGATGTCAATTTAATTGCTTCAATCTTCACTCTATTAACAATGTCATTCCCTCTATTTACACAAAGTAAAGTTTCCATTTTGTGAAGTTGTAATCTTTCAATGAAAAGACCTACCAACTATTCTTCACTCTTGATGAATATGGAAGACATGTTGCCTTCCTAAACCTTCTCATTGATGAAGTAGAACTTGACTATAAAGCACTTGAATTTTTTATAAACAATGTACTCGCTAGAGATCATGATGGTTGATGTGTTATCACAAAACAATGTGATGAGCTTCTTAATGATGAAATTCAGCTCCTCCAATAATTTTTAAGCCAAAGCACATGTTGTACATAATTATTTATTACCACGTATTCAAATTCAATACTTGAAAGGCTCACATAACTTTTCTTCTTTAATTTCCATTAAATTGGATTATTCCCATGGAAAATAATTTAGTCACTTGTGGATTTTCTATCTTCTGCATTACCACCCCAATCTACATCACTAAAAGTAATAAATTTTCCATCTCCTTTTGCAAAATGCAAACCAAAGTTAAAGGTTCAAACAAGGTACCTTGGGGGGGTGTCGGACCCTAAAAAGAAGTTTTATTAATAGTAAAAGAGTGTCAAATACATAAACCACATTAAGTCATGGAGACAAAAATATGGAAAACTTAGAATACTAGGGATGAAACTTTGGGAAACATCCCCATAAATAATTGTTCGCGAAAGGGAGAAACCCAATTTGGGGAACTACCATCCACCAACCAGCCAACCTATTACAAGAGAGAGTGGTAGAAATTTGGATGAGGTAGATAGCACTCGATAAAAGGCAGAGAGACTCCTATATGGTGACTCCACTCAAATGTAAGAAGGAAAGCTTCTATGCAGAGATTCCTAACGAAGAGGGTTGCTTGAGCACACACGTCTTTCCCAAGGTTGCAGAAGATGAATCAACTAATGAATATCCATTTTGAACATTGATGCTTGAGACTGGAGTTGGAAATGAATGAGGCGAAATATCTATAATTTTTCCATCATTGTTAGATAACATTTATTAGAATAATCAATCCTTTGAAAGATAACATTACATCTATGCGCCCAAATATAATATAGAATAATAGGCCTAATGAATTTCCACAAAAATTTAAATTAGCAGAAGTGGTGGCCAAAAGGCCAAACATAACATCACCTTGGGATAACTTGCATGATGGAATTACTTTGGAAGCCCATGTCCACATGTGTTGTGTGAAGGAGCAAAGCCAAAACACATGAACAAAGTCCTCCTGACCACCACAAAGAGGGCACTTGGGACTATGAATCCCAAGATATTCGAGATGTTTGCCAATAGGTAAACCTTGGTGGAGGAGACACTAGAGGAACTGCTTAATTTTAGGGAGAGTTGGTAGCTTCCAAATACATTGGAAGAGGGGGATCTAGAATTTTTTCGACTCTTGTTTGTTCCAAGACTTGTTACATTGTTGAATGACACTTGATGAGTCATGCAAAAGGTGAAAGGAGACATGAAACTTGTAAGGTTGAAGTTTCGACCCACTAATCCATTAGAGGCCATGAAAAGTGCAATGCACTGAACCATCTAGCTGCAAATGGTAATGAATGAAGGTATAAATCCAAGCTAGGCCCCAAGCTAGGCAATGGTGCATTACTTTAGACACCCCGCAGATATTATTAAACTTAGCCCCTGAAATCCATTGATCAACAAGTCAAAGACAACTCAAAGAAATAACTCCCTTCCGATGGCAAGAGGTAGCAACCTTAGCGTTCATAATGGCAAGGGGAGCGAGCGACAAAGGTAATCACTAGGGACACAACTTAGAGAGAAAATTAGGGTTGATCTTGACATTCGTCCAATCTATATAATAGTGTAGAATTTTCCAAGCCCTCCAAATGCTTTCAAAAACATGAGATCCAAGAATAATGATAGTATGGGCAAGCCGAGGGGTGTGGGGGCGCGATGGGGGAAGGATCCAATTAACAAAATGGGTTCCTTTCTAGAAGGGCTTATTTTTGGAAAATGCTTGTTGAAGCCTTAATTGGAGGAGAGTCCCAATAATGTCCAGGGCATCTAGATGTGGACCAACCACTTAGCAACTAAGGTAATCCCCTGCTTGAACAAGTTCAAAAGAGATAAGCTTCCCTTATTCTTAGGAAGAGTAACAATATTCCAAGTGACACGATGGAAGCCTTTTTGAGAGTCTTTAGAAGACCAAATGATGTCACAAAATAATCGTTCAAGCTTCTAATAAGCAGCTTGGAAGGGAGCCCAACACGAAGAGTAATGCACATGGGTAGATGCACATATAGACTTACATACGAGGTACTTACTCACAAGAGTGAGGGGTTTAGTCTTCTATTTTTTGAGTTTCTTTTGAATCTGAAAAATCACATGCTCCTAAAAAACAAAGATAGAACCTCTAAAATGGAAGGGAATTCCCAGAATCTTAATGATGTCTTAATCCTGGAGAAACTTCCAATTAAAGTTGGTCACATGACTGTAGTTATTGGTAAAGCTACAGACAGAAGATTTGTTTCAATTAATAGTGGAACCTAAGAGTGAGCAATATTGCTCCACCTAGGATAAGAGTTGGTGTAAATTAGCAGTAGTGTTTTGAATAAGAAAAAAGGAGTCATCAATGAAATGCATGTTAAGAAGCTGATGTTGAGGTGAAGAGAGGCAAACCCTAGTGAGAACTTCATTTTTAATATCATATTTTAACTAATGATAGAGAAAGTTAGTTGCAATGATAAATAGGTAAGAGGCAAGAGGACATCCTTGCCACATTGACCTACGGATAGGAAAGGGAGAGGTGATGCCGAAGGTAGTGGCTATTCTTGCAATAGCATTCGAGAATAAACATTTCACCATATGTAGGAACTTAGGGCCAAAACCAAGTTTAGTCATGGTTTGCAGAATAAAGTCTGACTTTATGTTACTGTAGGCCTTGGCATAGTCAAGCTTCATTAGGAGAATATCTTGACTATCATCCTCCATCCACTTGAGACCTTCCCATGCTACAATCACATTGTTTAAAATATATCTACCAAGAAAAAATCCTATTTTCTAGGGAGATATACTTTGGCCAAGAATTCTTTTCAATCATAAGGCTAAGCACTTGGCCCAAATTTTCTACACCATGTTAAGAAGAGTTATGGGACACCAATTAGAGATACAGGTAGGATTCCCGAACCTAGCAAGGAGATGAATAATCCCTTGATTTAGATTGGGCCCAAGGGAACTAGTAATGATAGCCTCTGTTATGACCTGGAGAAGGTCATTTCCCACCAAATCCCAATGATTTTGAAAAAATTCAATGGGGAAACCATCTAAACTTGGAGCCTTCCCATAACTCAACTTGGAACAAGCCACCTAAAGCTCTTCGTTGGTGATACTAGCATCTACATTTTGTAACATAGTAGAATTGATAAGGCTAGGATAATTGAGGGTAGTAGCCTCAAACAATGAGATGTTCATAGGGGTAACTATAGATAAGGTTTCATAATGGTTCTTGAGAAAGGTGAAAATACTGTTGTGATCAATGATGGTGGTGCCATCACTAGAGATTTTGTCTAAAGAATGTGAGGGAGAAGAGCTATTTCGATACTTGAAAATTTCTTTAAAGTGTTTATCTTAAATATTTAACTAAGTGAGTCTACTTTTAGTTAAGGCACTTTGTGCTTTGTACACTTCCCAATGTTGGAAGGCTAACCAGGCTCTAGCTAACTCCTTGTGAACAAGAGTGTTGAAAGGATCTTGAGCTAATCTATCAGTTAGATGTTCAATAGTAAGGTGAATGTTTTTGTACTCTTATTTGACCTGAGCATCCACTANTTCAATAGTAAGGTGAATGTTTTTGTACTCTTATTTGACCTGAGCAGCCACTGCCTTAATATACAAACGAGCAAAGTTTGATACTCTACAAGAAGCATGATGCCACCGTTGAAACCAACCCACCTAATCTAAGGGCCTAGGTTCAGCATTCCAAAGTGATGAGACGCGATATCGAATAGGCCACGATATTGCGTTGTCCCCTACAATATCGCGTACGCGATATCGTAGTCTGCCACCAAGTCTATAAATAAGAGGCGGCTCTCCCTTGTTTCCTCATCCTGAGTTAGAAGTAGGGAAACTCTGGCAATTTGATCACTCCAGAGATAGAATATTTTCCATGTGCCCGCAATAGGAGTCCTAAAGTGAATGGATCTTTATTCGAGCAACATTGTACCTGAACACAAGTTGTGTATGGCAATAAAGACGAACTTCCTGGATAAACCTTGCAGTGCATGGAATAGGATTTTATTTATTGCTTTCTCTCTCACCCTTAAACTCCTAGAATGCGGAATGAGTACGACTTGATTACGAGCATCTAAGGATGTGTACGGATAGTCAAGGAATCAGTTGCTCATCGCAACGCGGTATGAGTACGACTTGATTACAAGCATCTAGTGTGACTACTT
>MNCI01034498.1:146922-226857 GCA_015680685.1 Gnetum montanum | reverse complement strand
ACTTGGAATGGGATTTGCTAAGTCACATTAATCATGAAACACACAAGGGGCTGTACACCACCTTGTTCTTGGGATTCCATTCCGTCCTCTTCTCTCCACCCTTCTCTCCATTGTTCACCTCATTGTTGGTTGTATCATTAGTGTATATTTTGGTAGATGCATTGTTTTCTTTTTAGTAAATTCTTGTGGTTAAGACTTTAACTCCTATTCCAAATGACACTCTTGGAGCCTACAGACTCTTTGAATGTGGGTTTGTCAAGGCATTAAGGGCATGAGCCTACTTTGGGGAGGACCCACTGACATTCTTATTTGGAGCATTAGTTAAATTCTTTCCCTTAACATTTTGCAATTAATTTTATTTTGTTCATTTCCATATTGACATCCATTTCATCGATGCCATAGTTGTCCCTTTTTATCTCTCTTTCTTACTCCTTTTCTTTCTCCATTCTAACACTATCGGAAGTTTGTGATTAGTCATGGGGGTACGGGACCCGATTTTTTTGATTTTCTCTTTGCCTCAAATTTTTTCAAATCTTTCCTAACCCCTACACCTTCGGTAGTCATCATTAATATATCTCCAGACCGTAATCAGCCATACTACAACCTAGCCAAGGGACCTACATCATGGGAAGGTATTAATTACATGATGATTCATTTACCCTCACTAATATATGATTGTGTTGTGTGTGCAGATGGCGATCATACAATAATGGATTGGATCTGGAGCAAACACTTGGAATGGAGCCGTGTTGTAAGAAACTATGCAAGGAGCAAGATCGATGGCGCACTTACGGATGGACAACGAAAGGCGCAATCTTGGCGTTGGCAGTAGCAACACTTCTTTCTCTCTTCTCTCTCAGCTGCCAACTAAGGCCTGATGTCAATGTAATAAGGTGTTCACTCTTGTTGTCATGAACACCAGTTTTGTCAAGTCTTCTAATGATGATCTGTTCACATGTCATCCCACTAGTTCCATTCCCCTCAATAATCCCATACCTTCTCGATATTATTGTAAGGAACTCGAGGACACATTTTCATTCAGTCATGGGGGTATGATGAGACGCGATATCGCATAGGCCGCGATATCGTGTTGTCCCCTGTGATATCGCATATGTGATATCGCGGTCTTTCGCCAAGTCTATAAATAAGAGGCAGCTCTTCCTTGTTTCCTCATCCTGAGTTAGAAGTAGAAAAACTCTAGCAGTTTGATCACTCCAGAGATAGAATATTTTCCATGTGCTCACAGTAGGAGTCCTAAAGTGAACGGATCTTTATTCAAGCAACAGTGTACCTGAACACAAGTTGTGTACAGCAATAAAGACAAACTTCTTGGATAAACATTGCAGTGCATGGGATAGGATTTTATTTATTGCTTTCTCTCTCACCTTAAACTCCTAGAGTGCGGAATGAGTACAACTTGATTACGAGCATCTAAGGATGTGTACGGATAGTCAAGGAATCAGCTGCTCATCGCAACGCGGTATGAGTACGACTTCATTACGAGCATCTAGTGTGACTACTTGGTAACCCAGTGGCATATTCAGGATCTGCGCTTGGTAATCCTAGTGGTATTCGTGCATGAAGATGTGTACGGTTAGTCAAGGAATCGGCTGCTCATCGCACTTAGGCTAGATTAGATTCTCTCAACCCTTTCCTCCTAGTTAAGTGCCTCAGTACGACCACTTCGAGCACGTGCGTTACGCGTGGTGATCCCAGCAACGATTAGCATTTGGTAGCTGTGGTTGGATCGGTTCAGGGTGTGTACGGTAAGTGGGAACGGATGCTAATGCTAGGTTAATTTAGACTTAGTCATTAGTTAGAATTAGTACTTAGTTTCTCAACCCTTCACCTTGTTAGCATAGGAGACATAAAACATAAAAAGATATAAAAATCATATACCTCAGACTTACTTAACCATACATTGTGACAACTACAAGTAAGTTTGGAAAGACAATAAATGATTAACCCCAAGTGTTCCATGGGGCGTGTAGGGACTTATTCTGTGAAGGNATGATTAACCCCAAGTGTTCCATGGGGCGTGTAGGGACTTAGTCTGTGAAGTTTGACCGGATTGTGCGTGCTACGCTCGTTTTGTATGGTTGAGTGTAGGGGTACCTCGCCACTCATCATTGGCACCATTGCCGGGGACTAAGTGTTTGTGCGCTAAATAGAACATAAAGGATATCACTCACATAGTTGGGAGCCTAAACGAACCTTCAGGTTAATCAAGATAAAAAATTATATAATGGTGAAATAACACACTGATAAATATGTCTTCTTCTCAGAAGAGCAATTCACCACTTACGGATGATACAAAGAATAGTTGGCAGTCAAAAACACATAGCCGAAATCAGCCAAGTCCTAAACAATACAAGATAGTTTATACTCATCCCGATGAGTATATTCCAAACTTTACCTTTATCCTCTATCAAGACGAATAGCTACGATGGAGAGATTTGCAAGGTAACATCGTGTTACCCCCAGATCGATCAGTCTCTAACATGCTTTTCCGTGCTTTGGCATAGATTGGCATGACAGAATTGTATGTAAAATACATTGTGAAAGACTTTGATTCAAGGGATTACTATCCCATAGAAGCACAACGTATGAGGGACTCAAGGCAGGAGAGCCAACATACACTGTTGAAGGGCAAAGAGGTCCCGCACATCCTTAGTGAAACTAGAAATGGTGAACCACTTATAACTGGTTTTCTATCAAGAGATGTTCCCCCTCTTAACGAAAGTGAGAAGGTAGGGTATCAGAACCTACAATCAACGATACATATCCTTGGTTTTGATGCCCTTCAACACCAACTGTTCACAGAAGGAACAACACATGACAAGTACGGGCACTTAGATCGTCACCACGATCGGGGCCGTAGCAGCCAAAGGGAAGGCAAGAAACATTGTCATGGCGATGGTTCCCCTTCTTCTTCCCCTTCTTCACATCACTCACCCTCTCCTTCTACATCTTGGCGCAGCCATCATGAACACAACGGAGAGGATAAAGGTAGACAAAATGAGAGACCTCGATGAGAGAGTCGAAAGAAAGAACAAAGGCATGAACGAAGGGAAAGTAGGGAACAATGAAGACATCACAAGCGTCATGAAAGAGATGATCATGATGAACCCCTACTTGCAACCCGAAGTATGCTTGACATAATGGAGGCTGTTAGAATTCCCACAAGGCATTTAAAAGATAGTCAGATCAAATGCTTAGACATGAAAAACATCCCACGATTTGAAGGGGAATACAACGCTGATCTGCAACATCATTTACAGGCAATCCACGATGCTTGTGCCTTGCAAAATATAGAAAATGAGTGGCAAAAATTTAAGTTGTTCCCAAGGACACTCACCAGGGAAGCAGAGAGCTGGTACCGATCCTTAGAACCGGAAACCATCAGAAGGTGGAGTACGATGTTAGAACTGTTCAATGATAAGTATCAAACGAACTCCTAAGTGTCTAATTTGCGTAAGCAGATCCAAGGCTAGAAGCAAGGTACTCATGAACCCTTGGATGCTGCCATGGCCCGCTACTACACATTGTTACATCGTTTCCTGGGCCATGGTTACGCTTAGCGGGATCAACTTCGTCACATCATGGATGGGCTAAGGCATGAAACTAGAAGAACCCTTGGGACTTATGCCCAAGGGAGACTCTCACAACTTAGAGCCCATGAAGTACATCCCTTGTTGGAGCAAGTAGCAAAAGAAGATGGTGAGCTACGAAAAAGGAAAAGTGCGAAAGAATACAACCATGATCCCTCTCTTCGAAAGAAGGGAGTGAAATTTTGCAATAGAGAGGATGAGTTACCAATTAAAGAGTTGGTGAACAGGAAAACCTTGCCAATTCAAAAGTTAACAATAGAAATAGCGGCTAAGGTAGATGACGTATGGAGTTCCTTAGACTCTAAAATTGAAACTGTCTTAAAAATTGTAGAAGAGTCTAAGATAGAACAAAGTAGTGACAAAGGTAAGACAAAGTGGAGAGTTTTAGGTCCTACACATAATAAGGGTAAGGGAAAAATCACTAACTTCGATGTAGTTATGGATTCAGACACAGACGATGATGGTGGATGTGAGATCTGCCATTATGATCATCCCAAGGGATGTTGTCCAATCATCTCACATCTACAGGAGTCTGGGGTGTATGCACTTAATCCGAGACTTAACCAACGGCAAACACCTCGTAGGTTACCTTATCCCTAAGGTAACCCAAGGCAGTTCCACCAACCATTAACGTATTATCCAAGTGGAACTCCACTACAACCCATCAGATAGCATCAGCAGTGGCAATACCCACAGTCATGGGGGATGCCATCGCCGAAACATCAGTACCCTTATCGGCAGCTTGATCCTTATGGATATTATGTGTAGCAGTCGATTTCTCCAAGTGACTCTATGAGTCACACAACTCCCCATCATCACTACCAAGTTCGGGAGTACTTCAGAAGGACTCCTTCTCCTCCTGGAGACACTCCATACCCACACCATCCTACAAATCCATCCGCACCTCTTCCACAAGTAGTTCCCATAACAACTCCTACTCCAACAATGCAAGGGGAACTTCCTACTCAACCGCAGCAACGTCACACTGTGAGAGCTATAAATATTCAACCTGCTACTAGTTCTAACAACTGTAGAAAGAGAAGACCCTTCTTCAAAACCAAAAGCCCAAACAAACTCTCGCAACAACAAGCGATTGAGCCCATGTACACTCCTCCACCATCTAACACTTCGGAGAACCATTCAGTCCAACAGAGCTTAATGCATACGGTTATGTTAACGCATACCATAACCAACTGGATCAAGGTAGGCCACCTTCCCAGGAAACTAACTGACCCTGGGAGTCCCTTAATCTACCTTCAAGTCGTCGAAAATGAACCACATAGGGCTCTTCTTGACTCAGGTTCCGGAGTCAATTTAATATCACAAGAAATGTATCAAGCCTGGAACCTGCCCCAACTTAAGAAGAGTAACATTCAACTAGAGCTAGCAGACCAGTCCATCACCATTCCTTGGGATTGGTGGAGGACATCATTACCACTGTGTGTGGTTGGTCTTACCCAGCTGATTTCCTGGTGATTGAGGTCAACAATAACGAAGGGGACTTCCCAATTATAATGGGAAGGGCATGGCTAAGTACAGTAGACACATGCCTTAGGATCCATGATCTTTCCTTGGAAATCTCTAAGATAAATATTTATGGAAAGATCGAGAAGAGGAAAGTTTCATGCATCACATACAGTGATTCATCGGGTGATGACATGGAGGAAATGCCTCCATTTAACAGGTGTGCTCTTAAAACTTTGAAACAAAGATGCCTATATCTAGCAA
Organism: Gnetum montanum; assembly: GCA_015680685.1. NCBI lineage: Eukaryota > Viridiplantae > Streptophyta > Gnetopsida > Gnetales > Gnetaceae > Gnetum > Gnetum montanum. The sequence goes on along the minus strand of MNCI01034498.1, from coordinate 221,518 downwards.
CCACACAAGAAGTAGTAGACACCCTGTGGTTGACAACTACTCGAAGGAGCAACCAAATATGCATGGAATGAACTGGGGAGACAAACCATGCCAACAACGAAGGCATAGATATGTTGGAATGTGAGCGTCGCCAACTTCCACCCCTTAATCTAAGATCATCAATTGGGAGAAATTGGACACTTCTTAGAAATTCAAACAGGCGCTCATTATTTCGGATCTCTCCCTTTCCACTTAGTCATGGGGGAGATGGCCACCTATGCTAATCATATGGGACCTTTAGTTCTTTTAAGTTTTTGTTTTACACGTTTTTGTTTTACAAGTTTTTATTTTATACATTTTTGTTTTACAAACTTCTTTAACTTTTCTAGTTTTTGTTTTACAACTTTCTTTAACTTTTCTTGTTTTTGTTTTACAACATCATTATACTTTTCCATTTTGTGTGTGCGTGTGTGTGCATGTGTTATCCACCCTGTAAGTTTGTCAACCAATAAGTGTTCTTCATGATGGTGTAAACTGTTTTCATGTTGATTGCTAATGTTTGGTTTTTACCTTTAAGTAACAATGTTGATACTAAGGTATGTCTTTTTTGATATGGCAGGCAATGAGTTCACTTCATCCATCCATCCACCAATTTCTAGGGTCTCTCTTGGCTTGGAAATGTACAATCTCCTTCTAATAAGAACTTTAACGAAGCAGTGACTTTGTATTTCTCAAACTAAGGAAGGACTCAATGATTGAAAAGGGTGTGACTTCAAGGGAACTTGATGCATTTGTGTTGGCCATTCTCTTAGGTGCTTGGATGTTTTCTTCTTGAGTTTTCTTTCCGCTTCGACGTTACCCAATTATCGGGAAGCTGAGTCAATAAAAATAAGAAGTCTTTGCATGGTGTGGTTCTCATGCATAAAAACACAAAACACAAAAAAAAAAAACTAAGTGAGAATTCAAAGCACACCCCTTAGACGAAATAAAGTCTGGCTACAAGCACTGGTTATGGAACCAAAAGTGTTCCCTCTAACTAAGGCCCTTATGGCTTCCCATTCTCTCCTTTGTTTCGTCGGAATGGTGGTAACTCTTAGGGAAGGCATCCTTGTTATCCAAGTGGATGGTTTAGTCGAATGCATTGATGCAAAGTCACTGGATGTGGTTGGTTTGCAGCTAGACTTGGAATGGGATTTGCTAAGTCACATTAATCATGAAACACACAAGGGGCTATACACCACCTTGTTCTTGGGATTCCATTCCGTCCTCTTCTCTCCACCCTTCTCTCCATTGTTCACCTCATTGCTGGTTGTATCATTAGTGTATATTTTGGTAGATGCATTGTTTTCTTTTTGGTAAATTCTTGCGGTTAAGACTTTAACTCCTATTCCAAATGACATTCTTGGAGCCTACGAACTCTTTGAATGTGGGTTTTTCAGGGCATTAAGGGCATAAGCCTGCTTTGGGGAGGACCTACTGACATTCCTATTTGGAGCATTAGTTAAATTCTTTCCCTTAACATTTTGCAATTAATTTTATTTTGTTCATTTTCATATTGACATCCATTTCATCGATGCCATAGTTGTCCCTTTTTATCTCTTTTTCTTACTCATTTTCTTTCTCCATTCTAGCACTATCGGAAGTTTGCGATTAGTCATGGGGGTACAGGGCCCGATTTTTTCAATTTTCTCTTTGCCCCAAATTTTTTCGAATCTTTCCTAACCCCTACACCTTCGGTAGTCATCATTAATATATCTCCAGACCGTAATCAGCCATACTACAACCTAGCCAAGGGACCTACATCACAGGAAGGTATTAATTACATGATGATTCATTTACCCTCACTAATATATGATTGTGTTGTGTGTGCAAATGTCGATCATACAACAATGGATTGGATCTGGAGCAAACACTTGGAATGCAGTTGTGCTATAAGCAACTATGCAAGGAGCAAGATCGATGGTGCACTTACGGATGGACAACAAAAGGTGCAATCTTGGCGTTGGCAGCAGCAACACTTCTTTCTCTCTTCTCTCTCAGCTGCCAACTAAGGCCTGATGTCAATGTAATAAGGTGTTCACTNCCTACGATATCGCATACGCGATATCGCGGTCTGTCGCCAAGTCTATAAATAAGAGGTGGCTCTGCCTTGTTTCCTCATCCTGAGTTAGAAGTAGGAAAACTCTGGCAGTTTAATCATTCCAGAGATAGAATATTTTCCATGTGTCCGCAGTAGGAGTCCTAAAGTGAATGGATCTTTATTCAAGTAACATTGTACCTGAACACAAGTTGTGCACGACAATAAAGACGAACTTCCTGAATAAACCTTGCAGTGCATGGAATAGGATTTTATTTATTGCTTTCTCTCTCACCCTTAAACTCCTAGAATGCGGAATGAGTACGAATTGATTACGAGCATCTAAGGATGTGTACGGATAGTCAAGGAATCAGTTGCTCATCGCAACGCGGTATGAGTACGACTTGATTACAAGCATCTAGTATGACTACTTGGTAACCCAGTGGCGTATTCAGGATCTGCACTTGGTAATCCCAGTGGTAGTCATGCACAAAGATGTGTACGGTTAGTCAAGGAATTGGCTGCTCATCACACTTAGGCTAGATTAGATTCTCTCAACCCTTTCCTCCTAGTTAAGTGCCTCAGTACGACCACTTCGAGTACGTGCGTTACGCGTGGTGATCCCAGTAACGATTAGCATTTAGTAGCCGTGGTTGGATCGGTTCATGGTGTGTACGGTAAGTGGGAACGGATGCTGATGCTAGGTTAATTTAGACTTAGTCATTAGTTAGAATTAGTACTTAGTTTCTCAACCCTTCACCTTGTTAGCATAGGAGACATAAAACATAAAAAGATATAAAAATCATATACCTCGGACTTACTTAACCATACACCGTGACAACTACAAGTAAGTCTGGGAAGACAATGAATGATTAACCCCAAGTGTTCCATGGGGCGTGTAGGCACTTAGTCTATGGAGTTCGATCAGATCGTGCATGCTACGCTCGTTTCGTATGGTTGAGTGTATGGGTACCTCGCCACTCATTAATTACAGTTGCCGAAAACCAAAATAGAACTAGAATAAAAACCTCAAAGCATAAAGCAAGTAATGTATATCCCAAGAAACAATCAAGTAAGAGGCTAAAAGAGCAAGAAACAACCTTGGAAATTAGAGAGTCAAAAGTCAAGGTAAAAAGGACAACTCAAGATCATATTTTATATGTGAAAAATTAGGCCATGAATTTAAGGATTCTTAGTTTAACCTAAAAAGTTACAAGAACAATGGCTTAGATAATGATGGTGTTTGTTTAACCTCAAAAATCCAAGAACATAAAAAATTGAAAAGAAAATTATTAGAAGTAAAATGGCTCAAAAAGGTTAAAGGAATAATAATAGGAAGTAATAATCGTGACAAAAATTGTAAAGATGAAGCCAACTTGTTAGAGGATGAAATAATATCAATTATTAAAAACAATATAAATAAAGATACCGTCCCTAAAATATAACATCATACATAATATATTAATTCTTAATGCTCTATACATGTCTCTAAGATTGTAACATATTCCAAAACTTGTGTATAACTAATGTTGGTAAATCCACGACTCCTATAGGAGCAATTTGTAAATACAAAGTAGGAGACATTGATATGAATATTATAGATTAGACATTATAAATTAAGAATGTATGCTATACTCTAGAATGAAAGGATCATAATCTTCTCTTATCTGTATATTCTTATGTTGGTCCCTCTCTGCACACAGTCTACCATGGACTATCTTGAAAGTGTAGGTCACAGACCAATGGCAGGGTGAGCTACTAGATTTTGTGATGAGAACAATCTCCTACCATAGTGGGCTAGGCTACTAGCCTCATGAAGTTGAAGAGGGTGAACATTACTTTTAACTTTCTCATTGACATATGAGTTCACAAGTAAGGCTGGATGAGAACAAACGCCAACACTGCATCCACACAGGTGCTGGCTTGGTGGTTCTAGTCATTGTAATTGACTTATAGCATCTTTGAGAGCCTTGGATGAGCTAGGACATTGACACTAGAAGACTACCATTAACATGATTCAACTAACACCATATGAAACAATGGCATTTGTACCATTAGGGTGAAGAAAACCATGTATGAGGTAGGAAAAAAGCACATATGCGTACCAAGAAACGAGTGTCCAAAAGGATAGTGAGAAACAAACAGGGTAGGGCATACAACTTCAAGCAGTATGATAAGGTCTGGTCCGATCCTATACTAACTAGTAAGGGTCAATCCTGATCCCATACTAACTAACAAGCTCAAATGATGTCGCACGGGTTGTTGCAATGAATAGCAACAACTTGAAAGGGGTCTAGTGAAGCCAAGGGGAGTGTGATCATTTCTCTTCTTGGATGTCCTGGCTCAGGGCCTAACATTGATCTATGAGCCAAAAAAGCGTGTATGAAGTAATACGCAATGCAGCAGCTTTTTTTCATTTCAAGCCGGTCAAGCTATATGCTACATTATACCCATCGGTGATAACAACGAAGCGCTACCATTCCCATGGGTCCCTTCTTGTTTCCCTCGGTATGGCACATTGACTAAAGCTCAAAATTAGTAAAGGTCAGCCATACAAAAATTTTTGAAGACGATCAAGATAAGAAAGTGAAATGTACAATCTTAGAAAACAAATCTTAAAAGTTGGTCAAAGAGTGAATTATTTAAGTTAAATCTAGTAGAAGACATTAGTTGTGTTGTTACATATAGGCTATGGGAGGATAAATTATGTTATGTAAGATTAAAACATACGAGTAGAGAATATATGCGTAAGATAATAATAATAATTCATAACATTAATGTTGATTTTGAACTACCTATTCCTATGTCAAAGGATAGTATACAAGTAGGAGAAGATCAAAAAACTAATGAGGGCTATATTATAATAACATCAAATAGGGAAGAAGAATGTACTATTGAAGATGATCACTTGAATGATATTGCATCTAGAAACATTATAAATGATGTATGTAGACCTCATGAATGCTATGAAATAATCAAAAGTGCTAGTGAATGGGTAAATCTTTATATAAATGAACCTAAACTTATAAGAGGTTAGTATTAGGAAATCCATTAGAGTGATATTATCAATGTTATAATATTAGATCAATATATTCCAAAAACTATAAGTTAAGATTTTATAATGGACCATTAGAAGAAGAAAATAAAAGCAAGAATTACTATGATGTAGAAACAAGATGTTTGAGAATTGATTCAGTGTTGAAAGATTTATCAACTTATTAAGAATCAATAAGTATTTGTGACCAAATTAAAAGAAGATGGTAAACTTGATAAATATAAAGCATGGTTTGTTGCAAAAGAATTTTGGCAAGTCAAAGAATTAACTATTAGGAAACTTTTAACTCAATAACGAGATTGATGGATTTTTGAATTATTATCTCTCTATTAGTCAAGTTTTAAATGGAACTACATCAAATAATGTCAAATTAACCTTTTTATATGGATATCCTCAAGAAGAAATATATATTGAGTAATCAAAAGGATTCATATAGAATGACACATTAATATGCAAGTTATGAAAGGCTATTTATAATTTTAAACAAGCCCTATAAGTATGGTACAAAAATATTAAGGAATTCTTTACTAATTATGAATTCATGAAGTCAAAAAAGGATAGTAATCTTTATGTCCTCATGGGAAATGAACATATCTAGACAATGTTAGTCTTCCATGTGGATGCTATAGTTATTGATGCTACAAAAGCTCAAATCGTAAACAAGTTTAAGTACTATTTGACCTTACAATTTGATATCTTGGATCTTGAATTAGGCCACTATTATATGGTAATTAATGAACAATGAACAATCCCTACGCCCAACCATATGAAAAACTAGAGTTCACTAAGTAGTTCGGTCGAACTTTGTAGACTTTAGCTCTCTAAGCATACTAGATCTAGGTAATGAATTTAACAGATGTGATCATTGTCTTCTCAATTTCACTTGTGAAGTGCAAGGGTATGGTTAAGTGTAATTGAGGCATATGATTTTTATCATTTTATATTTTTCATTAATTCGCCTAAGTGCCAAAAATGAAGTAATTAAATGTTTAATTAATCTTATCACTAACTAATGCTTAACTAATCCTAACATAATTATCGATTTCCATCTATCATACACATCCCAAACACATTACAATGCTACTAGGATTACCAAGCATTAAGCGTATGCTTGAGATGGTCGTACTTATGTGTATTAATTATTCATTATTAATTAATTAATTAATTGCACTAAAGTAAACTACATGAATAATAAATGCATTAAGTAAACATTAAACTAAGTTCAAGTGTTGCAAGGTTTACGAAGAAAGCTCATCTTTATTGCCAATCACATCGAGGTGCTTAGGTACATTAGTGCTTGAATAAAGATTTGTATACTTCTCACTCCTACTGTAAGAGTTTATTTAGCTACTAATGAATGGATGCAATAAATGCAACTAATGAGCACATCCTCAAGTGAAAAAAGAAGAAGGAACAAGCATTGTAGAAAATTTTGGGAAGGTATGGAATTATTGACTAACTACTAACACACAATTGACACAAATAAACACTAAGTGCCCAAGTGTATGGATTTACAATTTTTTTACAAAATTTGGTATTCATGACAACAAAATTGAACACTATGATAAAAATTGACAGCAACACTCCACTAGTGGCTTGAAGACAACAAAGAAAATCAAATGGTCCTAGGTAATGGAGGTTCTTGAGATGTCAAAGGATCTTCTCCTACCTCTAGTGCATGCAACTATTGTGGTTGAGGCTATGATCATGACTGTCTAGTTGCAGCTATGACTACTAGTGGAAGATGAAAAACATCTAGCAATTCTTTCATCTTCTCCTCCTTGCTCTAGGGATCATACACGGTTGACATGGCATCACTAATGTGAACCGGTATGGGAATATCCCACGGACAGGGCATTGCAAGGAATATTTCCTTCACATTAATGAACTAGGCTACAAATTGCTTTTGTTTAACATCAAACACCTTGACAGCATTCTATAGTTTCTAGTAGTCATTCATCCTTCGAGCCAAGTTCTCAACGGTGGATCATTGATTAGTGAAGTGTTTCCTGAGAACATCAAGTTTAGCATTCACCATTTCAGGTTTTTTCTTTATCTCCTTATGGTGCTTGAACTCAGCCTCATATAAGAAGTACAAGTTGGCCACTTTCTTTTCCAAATCTAACCTTGGCCTTCTGATAGTCAACATTGATAAGTTTGTGCAGTGGAGATTGGTGAGCTTCATGTATTCAGTCATCTCCTCAATTTGTAACTCCTTGAGGTAGATTTTAGCTTTATTGTATGTGTTTAGCCCATCAAAGATAGGCTGGCACATGTCACCTTCTTGTTGGAGCTACTAGAGTGCCTTGTTCACCTTTGCCTTTGCCAGTTTGATTTCTTTTGTGTTAATATCCTTCTACAAATCAACCTAGTCCCTATAGTGGTTCTTAATCCTTTTGAATTTAAAGGCCTCATTCTTGTAGGTAGTGATTTCAATTACAAATCTCTGGCAAATGGCATGGACCTCCTCCATCGAGAGATTATGGTTCTCTATTGCCAACCTCCTCAGGTCCATTGTCACCTTGGTAAGCTACTCCTACTGCTACCTCATATATTCAACTATTTTCTCCTTTTGGAGGTTGATAGTATGTAGGTTATGATTATCCTTTGTTAGATTTGCATTTTCTCAATGAACCTCCAACAAGTCCTTCTGAATGTTGTAGATAGTGGCATTAGCTAAGGACTGGTTAAAGTTCATTGAATCCTTTGCATACTCAACCTCTTGAAGTTTAAATTGAAGCTGTTGAAAGGCTTCATCCTTGTTCACTACTTGGTTGAGTGCCTTGGGATCAATGAGGTAGGTTCTAAGTTTTGCAACCTCCACAGCCAAGTGCTACTTCTCAGCTCTAATTGTTTCAAGTTGAGCCTCTATGATGATGCACTTTCCCCTTGCCTCCAACAATGCTGACTAGGTAATAGTGATGTCATGTAGAAGGTCAAAGACCTTCAAAATCAATTACCAGGTTCCCACCAATCGTTCTAGCAACTCCTTGTGCTAGGCTATGCTAAATCTCCCACTTGTCATTCTTGCGGACATCTACATGTTTCCGAGTGCATCATTGTTTGGCATAGATGTCATAGAAACATTTAAGACCTTGTTCACTCGATTTACCACCACCTTAGTCATTGTTTGCTATCCTTGATGCTACATCATGAAGAAAATTGCCCCATCTCCATCCTACAAGCACACCGGTAAGGTAGCAACATTTCCAGAGATTTTTGGGAATTGATACTATCCTAGAATGGACATTGTTACCTCTCAGGCACTAGGATTTAAGCATAGGGATGCTTGCATTCATTGAGGAAAGAAGGTTGGCACCATGTCCTCCAACCATCTTATTATACGAGTTACCTCATTGAGATGGCTCAAGGTTGGTCTGTAGACAAACGAGTCACCACTTGGACTAGATTGTTGCTACTACAAGAGTTGTCCTTGGAGCTTTTGCATGTGCTCCATAACAACACATGCTTATAGCATTGTTTCATGAGTGGATGGTGGTGGTGGTTGCTCCTCTTCCTTGATTATGGCAAGGACTTTTTCATTCGTCATTCCACCCAAGAGGCGGTAAGAGCATGTCTTAATGTGTCATTGGAGTAGCAGGTTATCCCTCCACTTTTGCATAATTTTTTGATTAGGCACAAAAAGGGAAGTGCCTTCCTCTCATGTTCATTTTCTTTGAACTACTTCTCTATCTCCAAATAGATCAGCTATGAAAGGTTGACAGGAAATTTCTTACTTATAGTAATGCATGCATGCACATAGAAGGCTGTCACCTTGCTAGGCCTCACTGTTGAATTGAGGTGGTAGGTTGCTATCTTGAAGTAAGCATGTTCTGCCATCATGAGTACACCATACTCCTTTTGGTCCACTCCATAGCATCACTAGACCCACTCCTTTTTTACCTTAGGATCTTCTTATGTAGAGATATCTACTAGATTGGTCCCAATTTTAGGCAAGCCAAGGACCTCAAAGATGACCTTCACTGAGTAAGACACACTTATGTCTTTAATATTCATAGTGAGATCTGACTACCTATTATTCCAAAAGAGATAAGTCTCTCCCATGTACCACTTCCCACTAGAAGATTGGCCATAAAGGAGAGCTTTACAGTTGGGTTTTGACATCTTCTAGGGAAAAGTCTAGGAAGGTACCAAAGTTGAATTCTTGGAGAATTGAACATTGGATATCCCTAGGCTAAATTTACCTAAGGCAGGAATCTATCAATGTGACCTTAAGGTTTGGCCTTAGTCCTGGTGTCTCATCCTAGTGAGATTACTCTATTTTAGCTTAGGGAATCTAATAGATAGATTCCACTTCAAGCTCCTCATGAATATGTCTCGTTGCATGGGTTTCTACTGCCTACTCCTAAGATTATTCTTGTTGGCCCCTTCCTATTTTAGGTCACTTGTTCCTTCTTTGGGATGGTCCTCCTTCCTACGGGCATTTCGATCTTGGTGCCATTTGTAATCACAACATAATTAAGGATTAGTGTTTGGTGTATAACTTTATAACATTTGAGTACCTTATCTCTTGGATTAGTTACACTTGGCTAAGTTGTAATCATGGAAGATTTGATTATTTTAATATTATTTGATTATTATTTACTTTTAAGCTCTACTAAATTTCGTTGGAAAGGTTTAACTTTCTTAAATTAGTGATTTTTAAATTATTTTATCAGCTAAACCTTGTGGGAGTTAGAATACTTTTGAAAACATTTTTGTCAAAAACCTAAAGTTTGTGGTTCCCACAATGTAAAGCTCACCTCTAGTAACTGTAGGAATGAAAACTGAGATTGATTGAACAAACTCTATGAAAGTTATGGGCTCTAAAAGCTACAAAAACTCCTTCCCTATTTGTAAGCAAATGGAAAAAATGTGCTAAGTGATGGATGCTATTTATAGGATTTTTGCCTTGCATCAATGGGATCATGTTGACGTGGTGAACTATGTCAATGGGATTTCGTTGATGCAATGGAAAGATAGAATTTTTTTCACTTTGAAAATGGGGAAAAACAAAGAGTTTTCTCTTGAAATTGAAGTCCAAAGGAAGCCAGAGAAGCCTAGAAAATGATGAAATACATGAAGAAGGCTAGATAATGCACAAAAAAAGGAGATTTTACTAGGAGAATGATGAAGAAATGCCATGAAGATGCACACAGCTAGACGTAACCGGTGTGGAGCACAAAAGATTTAAATGCACAAATGCCTAAGGATAAGGAACTTAACTAACTAAACTAAGGAGTATGCAAGTGGATCCTCCCCATAGCAAGCTCATACCCTTAAGGGCCTTACATGCCCTCAAACCAAGCAGTCCATCGACTCCATGGATGATTAATGGTTATGGTAAGTTAAAAATCGAATCACCAAAGAGACTATCTAAAAATTTTGATGTGTTAAACTAAGACACTGAACAAAACATGAAAAGAGGTAGCGAGGTGAAATATGGAAGGTAGAGATGGATGAGGTGGAGAGTGGAATGGAGTCCCGTATCGTGGTCACATGAAGTCCCTTGTGGATTTGTGATTAATATGACCCGATAACATCCATCCTTAGTTTGAATTAAAACCAACCACTTTTAGTGACTTTGCATTCACACTCCAAGACCAAGCCATCTCCTCAAGGCACAAGAATACCCCCACAAAGGAATCATCATTCCTAAAAGAGAAGAAAAGAGAAGCAGGAAGTGAGATGGGCCTTAGTTAGAGGGGACCTTTAGGCATGGATGACATGTCTTTCTAGTCCCATAACCAGTTCTTATAGCCTATTATTTTGTTTAAAGGATGTGCTTTGAATTTCCATTATTTTTTTAAAGTTTTTGGATGGGAACCACACCATGCAAAGAATTCAGCTTCTTGTTATTGGTCAACAATAGAATGGTGAGAAATCCATGAGAACACTCATGCACCCAAGAGGATAGGCAAGTACAAAGAGCATCAAATCCCCTTGAATTCACACTCTTGTCTATCCATTTAATCCTTCCCAAGTTTAGAAACTACCAATTTCACAAGTTCTTTAAAAGTTTCATTTAAGAAGGGACTACATACTTCCAAAACAAGGGAACATCATAGAGTTTTGTGATTGGGTGGACGACGTGGACTCACTGCCTGTTCTCATGAAAAAGAAACCATGTCTTAGTTATCAACATAAAAATTTAAATATAGAATTTAGAAATTAGAAATCAAATAACATTATAGTATAAACCACCATTAATCAATAGCTATAGTTGCACTTAGTCTTGATGGCAACAAAGAAAAATAAAGCATAACAAAAACATAAAAGAAATCCAAATCAAATAAAGTATAGAAAAAATTGTAAAATATTTAAGAAAGAGAAAAAGGTAGTAAAAATGGTGTAAAATAAAAACTAAAAAAAGGAGCCACTTTAATTAATCAACATGGATGGTCATCTCCCCCATGACTAAGTTGAAAGGAGGAGATCCAAAAAATTAAGCACGCATATCCATTTGTTAAGATGTTCTAGTCACTAGCTCTCTTAGGTTTATGAAAAGGTTTTATTTGTTGCATGTTAACTAGCAATTTCTTTTTTGGGCTTTTAGGTTCATAGATTAACATGACCCTAGAAGAAAAGGTTTTGTAGATAATAGAAGGCTCCTCCCACAACATTTGGAACTTAGTTCTTTGTGATATGTGTGTGGGATTCCAACAGAGGATCCTATCTCCTAATTAAAATTTTACTTTCCTTATTCTTAGGTCATGACATTGTTTATTAAATGCCTTGTGCAACTTGTTAGATGATAGGGCTACCATTTAGTTCTTATCTAGCAGGTTGAGGTTCATTAATCTTTCTTTTTAAGCTAAACTTAGGTCAAGATCAAGGTCACAAGTTGTTGATAGTATATGGAGCTCTATTGGAATTAGAAGAGTTGGTAAGTTCCTATACATAAGCTCATAGAAAGAGTTGTCAATAAGAAGTTTCCAAGTGGAGCTGTAGGCCCAAACGACATTATTGAGTTTCATGCTCCAATCCATCCTATATTTACTAATGGTTCTTGTTAGTATTTTCATGATCTCCCTATTCATGACCTCAGCTTGACAATTGGCTTAGGGGTGGTAGGATGTTGTAAATTTATGTTCAACCCACAGGTGTTGCATGAGCTTCAGAAAGGAAATGCTTATAAAATGAGTTCTATTATCAGAAATAAGTGCACATGGCATCCCAATCCTATATACAACATGTTGTTGTACAAACCAAGCAACTATAGAAGATGTGCAATCATTGACAACTACAGCTTCTACCCATTTCGTACAATAGTTAATAGCGAATGATGTACACCTTTCCATTTGACATGGGTGTGATGGGACCCATGAAGTTAATGCCCCAAATATTGAAGAGCTCCAATGGTTGGATCCACTATTGAGGTTCCTCCATATGAGCAATCATTCCACCATCATGTTGGTAGCATTCATAAGAGCAGACGAAGTGATGAGCATCCTTAAAAAATGTTGGCCAATAATACCCTGCTATGAGGATCTTAATGGTCATGTGTCTTCCAACATAGTGGTTCCTAAAAGAACGCTTGTGAGCATCTTGGAGTACATGCAATTGATCAACATCAGGTACACACCAACGAACCAGACCATCAACGCACACCTTATAAAGGTGTTCATTGATTTCCATGAAGCATTTTGCCTAGTGAAGAAACGATTCTTTCTTCCTATTATCCTAATCTTGTGGCATCTCTTGAGTGAGAAGATAGGTGAGAATGCCATCATACTAGTTATGTTCAACAAGCATTTATTTAGTTATAGCCTTAACAAAGAGGAGTTCATTAGGAAACTAATATGATAGTGGGCTTTGCTCCTCTTTGTTATTCCATCTTAACTAAGATAAGTGGTTAGCAATCACATTCTCAATTTCCTTTCGATCTACCATTGTAAGATAGAATTTCTAGAAGATCATTAACCATCGTATGACATGGGGGCTCACTGTTGGATTATTCATTAGGAACCAAATTGCACTATGGTTTGTGTGCATGGACACCTTGTACCCAAGCACATAGTGCCTAAATTTCTCCAAGGTGAACATCACCTCCATCAATTCTTTTTCTATTCTGATGTGGTTCAAATGTGCATTGACAATGCTTTTGCTCACATAGTAGATATAGTAAGGACATTTTTGATCATCCAATTGCATGAGCACGACCCCCAAGGCATAATTGGTGTAATGACCAAAAATTTTGGTGGCTGGAATCACCAAGGGATCAATGGATGCACAACCTTAACCCTACCTTTGCACGAGGGCCTTGCTAGAAAATAGAGGTGGAGCACCCTAAACGATCTTGTCGATCGAATAGGGACTTTGCCAATTGCAACTGGGGTAGTGGGTGCAACCAGGAGGTGGCATGGTTAGTTGAAATGCAAATGTAAGTGATGTGAAATGGTACTAAGTGTCAAAGCGATGCCTCACAGTGCTAAGTGTAGAGTGTAGCCACAGAATGGAGGCAAGCATAGCCAAGGGTTTCGACTAAAATGAGGGTGTCAACCCATGGAGACTACTGCCCAAACATAGTACAATGTGACGATGGATAAAAAAGTGCAAAAAGATGCAAGAAAAATGCTAGAAATAGGAAAGAGAAATGGAACACTGCCCCAAGTGGGAGAGTAGTTAACTCCAAAAGGGTCATAGAAGGTACATAGTGTACAACAGGTGTAGTGGGAGTGTAGTCACAGTCTCGGTGATGTCAGGCCGTGAAGTCTGGAGCTTGCCGTAATGAATTGTGCCTATTGGGTTGGCTACTGTGATGTACCTTATGGTGTTCTATGGGGCTACAATAGGGTTGTGGTGTACCATGCAGTGCAAGGTTGCAACGGGGCCATGATATACCGTATGATGTAGGGCTATAACAAGGTCGCAACATATCCTATGGTGCAGGGCTACAACGTGGTCACGATGTACCATGCGGTGCAAGGCTGCAACAAGGTTGCGATGTATCGTGCAATGTAGCTATGCCTCTCTGCCAATGTGGTGTGCTTTGGGTCTCGTTTACCCACGAAGCTAAGTGCCAAGATGCCAAAATACCAAATGCCAAATGAAAGTGTCAACTACCAATTAATGAAAAATGGAAACCCCAACCCCTAAAACATTAGGATGTAGGGGTATTTATAGGACTAGGGTTAATACAAAATGCGAATTAGGTGCCATGTGGCAGTGCGGTAGGTGGGACTACAAGAAAATTTTAGAAAATTTTCTAAGTCTAGAGGTGACTAGAAAAAGTTCAAAAATTTTCTAACTCTAGCTACTACACTTACCCCTTATTACGCATGAGACATGGGATGCTGCTCAGGAATAGGGCATACCATGGACGCTTAGAAGAATCTGGTAAAAATTGTAGTCTTTGTTCTTACTACACTAGCTATGCTTTAGAGTGTAGCAAGAGGGGTAGCCTCGAGAGTTAGAAAATCTACCAAATGCCTCTTCCATGTTGAGCTAGCTTGATAACTTCTTGCTTGACACTTAGGCAAAAATAACCACTAAGGTGCTGGTTACACTGACTACACTCTAGAGCATAGTAGGGGCAATGGAAGCATAGCACAACACTTTAAAAAATCTACAGAATTGGCCATTTGTGTGTTGGCTACACTTGCTACGCTTTAGAGCATAACAACTATAGTGCCAGAGCATAACAGCTACAGTGCCAAGGCGTAACAGCTATAGTGCCAAGGCGTAACAACTATAGTGCTAGAGCATAACAGTTACAATGGCGTAACAGCTACAGTGTCAGGCATAGCACAATACTTAGAAAAATTTTGCAGCTTGTGTCATCATTTTGACACTTAGAAAAATTTTGCAAATCTAACAGTTGGAGTTGACTTCACTCAACACTTAGAAAAATTTGAGCAAAGTGCCACCATTTTGACACTTAGCCAAATTTGCAATCAAGACATCGAGACCTAAAATTTTGTGGTGTTTTAATGGCCACTCTTTGTTGACATCTAGAGGAGTGGCCTGAGAGATGTCGACAAAGAATTGCAAAACACCATAGCAAACGTGGCACCAACATCACTCGTCGATACTAGATCAGGTGTTGTTCCACCATGTTCAAGAGTGCTGTGGATAAGGATATGTTGAGGGCAAAGGATGTAGGCAATGTGCTATGGAGATGAAATGCAAACAATGATGTAAGATGTGAAGTTAGCATGGCTAACGGTGACCATGGCATGAGGTGGCTTACCCCTGAAATGTTGACCTCTCATCGGAGTGCTCATGAGAGAGTCAAAGTTGATCCAAGGATGGGCCGGTTGTAAAGCTGCAGGATTGTCAATTTGCTTGGGGATGTGCTTTTCCCCATTTTTCCTTTTTTTTTTTTAAATTTTCTTTTTTTTTGCATTTTCTTCTTTGCTTTACTGTGAGGCGAACCTCCGTTGGGTTTGGCTTACTACTGATTGCTAGCTGCAAGGTGTGGGTCATCAAGTAGATGGCCTTTGTTTTGATGCAACCACATCGTGTCTGTAGGATAGATGTTTCCTCCCCAAGATGAGTTGCATTACATTAGCTTGGGCCTTAACCAGCCAACAAAGGCTCCTCATGGGATGAGTTACATTATGTCCACCATGGGTTCTACAGTTGATGTGAGGAGAATGCCATATGTGTCATAGTGCGTATGCATCAAAGGGATGTACAATCGTGAGTATGCAGGGAATGAGAGGCTATTGGAATGAAGGAGTGGATGTGCATAGGCTATAATGGGATGAGGGGGATGTGCACTCTTGAGTGGCTTAACTAGTCCAATCATGCACATCGAAGTGATGTGGTGACTTGCTGCTATGATGAGATGCATCTCTACACAACTACCTCTAGGGCTTCATCCTACAAACACAACTCCAAGAAGATAAGAAAACCACAAAACATGAGATGTAAATCAACTGCCAAATGCAAATATGCTGTAAGTGCTAAATATAAAGATGTTGAAAATGCTTGAAAAACTACACTAATTGCAAGTGCTTAGGAAGCCAGTGAAAGTGCCATGGTAATGATGTTACAAGTCCTCCAAAGGCCACACTAACGATAGGAGCTCCAAAAGATTAGTAGAATGGTGGGAGGTGATGATGTTGTGAGTGCCCCAAGGGTTTCACCAATGATAGGTGCTCCAACAGATCAACAACATGCTAGTTTAAAGTCTTGGTAGACCATGAACCCAATTTAAGGTCCTAGCAGACCGTGATGTGCTAGTTTATAGTCCTCGCAGATTGTTGGGTGCCAGTTTAACATCGTAGCAGATGGTGGATGTTGTGCTAGTTTAACATCATGACCCAAGAACGATCTATGCTAGTTTATAGTCATAGCAGACTGCTACACTAGTTTATAGTCATAGCAAACTGTCTGTGCCAATTTTTTGCATCATGCTGAATGAGTGCTTTACGTCATGGCAAAGGAGTGCTTACCTTGCTTGTGTGAGGTGCGATGCTACATGAGTAGTCATGTTGTGTGCCTACAAGATCCTACAAACATCAACTACAAAAATAACATTAAGCAGCAACTGTGTAATAAAGTTAACATGCACAAATGAAAGGAAGGCAATGCAAGAAGTGATAGTTTTGGGCCATTTTAGGCTGTAATGGTAGTTTAAGGCCATTCTAGGGCACGTATGCTAGTTTAAGGTCATTTTGGGCCATCGCTATTTTAAGACCTTTTTGGGCCATGTGGTTTTTGTAGTTTTATGATTTTTTTTATTTTTATGTGTTTTTGATGTTTTTCAAATGCAATGCATAAGCTAAGTTGATGAATGTGTAAACAAAGTAGAAATTCATAAATAAAGTGAAGTAGTGTGTAAACTAGGTAAGCAGGTGAAATGTAAATGCATGAATAAATGCAATGCAAGGCAAAACCAAAAATGCATGGCCCATGGAGGTAAGGGGTAAGCAAGCGCGTAGTGCATTTTTGGCCAAGGGAAAGTCTTGATCATGTAGTTGCTTCCTAACCAGGCATGGATTAGGAGGTGTGCAAGGCTTAGGATCCTCTAGGAGGCTGTTGGCTTCAACCACTCATTTGGGTGTGTTAGCCTTAGGCATTACATTGGTTGTCATAGGTGTACAACTAAGAAACTCCACCTCTGACACTTGCTCCATGTCTATGTTGTAGGTACCCGAAGGGGGGATGTTATCACTATGGATGATAACTTGACCACCTTTGTATGGAAGGTGGATTTCTTGATGGATGAGAGAGGAGATGACCCATAATTGGGCTAGCTAAGGCCTACCTAGGATTAGGTTGAAGCATGGCATCTCCTCTATGATAATGAAATCTATGCTAGTGGGGAATTGCTCTCCTGCCATGAAGGCTAAGTTGATTGTACTCCTAATGGTGATGCATGATCCATTGAAGGATGTTAGACATGCAGTTTTGGTTGGCATTTCATCTGCTAGGCCTAGCTTGTTGATGATAGAGTACAGGACTACATTTGTTGCTACACCATCATCAACATGCACTTTGCAGATTGTGCACTACCCAACACATATGCTAATGGACAATGGAACTGTAGTGACCTCCCCTCATTCGGGGTTGACCTTGACTACATCGTTGTGAAACACTAGGGATGTTGAACCATATTATTGTGATGTAGAGGATAACATCGTTGCACGAATGGTGTTCTCATCTACAAGGATGTCCTCTGTAACAAGAATGGAGGCTAACCTTTGGGCCAACACTTGGTGGTAAGCAAATGAGGTCATGACCAGGTTGTACAAGCTTAGCATCATGTTCTTTTACTTGAGCATTTGTTTCACCTAGGCTAGTATAGCTATGAAGTCCTTGTCATCAGCCATTATGTTGGCCTTGACTTCCTCCATGTGTCTTGAGAGATGGATCTCTTGCAGAGGGGACTTGAATGTGGGTTGTTTGATGTGCTTGGGGGTAGGGGCCCTAGTGTTCAGTTGTTGCTTACTGGTTATGGCCTTTGCTTTGGCCATGGGGGTTGCAAGGCACTCGTTCATCCTCTTGCATTGCCATTTGGTAGGCCTACTTGGGTTGTTAGTGAAGGAGGAGAGGTCAAGATGTTGCCCACTATTGGGCTTCAAGTAGGTGAAGGACCATCATGTTATGGCACCCTTATGATAAATAGTGGTTTAGGAGTTGTTTCAGAGCCAACTTGTTGTGGCACCTTGATGACAAAAGGTTGCTTAGCAGCTGTTGTTGCTACATCAAGCTAGTTTAACATCTTAGTGAATGGTTGGTTTGGTTGCCTGTTTAACATCTTAGTGGACGATTACTATGGAACCTTGACCACAAAGGGTGTTGTGGGTGCTCAAGGTGGCACTTTGATAACAAAGGAAGGCCTCTTACTTGTGGAGGCTGAGGGGATCCTTGCCTTGTTAGGAGGCACTTGGATCACAAAAGGTTGTTGCACAAGTTTAAACTTACCACATGCGCTAATGGAGTTTATGACATAGGGGGCATTGTCTACATTGTATTGGCTCACTGCATCAAGCACCAGTTGCCCCATTCTATCATTCTTTGTAAGTCATTTTGCAAAGCATGATAGTTATCCATACTATGATCGGACAACTAGTGGTAGTGATAGAATTGATCTAATTGAAACTCTTTTAGAACCAAGGGCTTGTTTGGTATTGCTAAGGCAAGGTTCCTTAGTAGTTAATAGTACCTTTCATGTTTTTTGTGGGCAATCTCTGATACATGTTTGTATTGGATTTTCTTAGCTTTCAAGAGTTTCTCCAACAGTTCAAAAGGTTCCATTGGTAGCGGTGTATACTTTGAGTGATCCTTGCACTCAAAGTTGGGCCTTGGGGCGGCCCCTAGCGATGTAGGCAAGTTGGTGCTAGAGTTGGCAGCTTTGTGAGCTAGGGCCTTGGGTTGCTTGGTCGTTGAGCCCTAGTTGGTTGCTTTTGTGCTTGTGGCCACTATTTCCACTATTGCATTTTGCTTACATGCATGTTGGTTTCTATAGGCCATGTAGGCTAGGTCATTTCTAGTTTACATTGCCTCCTCTATGCCCTTCTTTTGGATAAAGGCTTAGCTAAGAGACTTCGGGGCTAGGTAATACAGTTTGGACTTGATGAAGTCATTCACTGCATTCTTGAAGATGGCCACTAGGTGTGACTCTACTAGGGGTTCATGCATTTTACACAATGTAGTGTTCCAATGTTGGAGGAATTTTGGCATGAGCTCTAGGGGCCCTTGCTTAACTTACATGAGCTAGTCGAGGGTTGCTTCAAGCTTTAGGTTGTATTTGAAGCATGTCACAAATTGGCTTATGAGATCCTCCAAAGAAGAGATTGAGGCCTTAGATAGCGCACAATACCAGTCTAAAGCCTTGCCAGTGAGTGACATGTGAAAGACGTGCATGATAGCATGTTGCCAGCCTTGAAGGAGCAGGCACTTAGATCAAAATGTGACCAAGTGTGCATTGGGATCCTCTTTACCATTGTACTTGATGAGTTGAGGTAGTAGGACCCCAATTAGAAGAGTCAAGGGTGGGACTGTAGGACTTATGGGGTTTTCCCTGTAGAAGTCCAACACCTTGATGGTTTCAAAGGTGGCAACTTTGAGTCAGTTGATCTCCTTTGTCAAACTTTGGATTAGTTGGGATGCTTGATCCAAGCTTGGGGATGTGCTGACCAGTTGCATTGGCTAGGCTTGTGTTGGTTGTATAGCGTAGGGTTAGATTGTTGGTTGTGGAGTTTGCTAGTTTAACATCATAGTGGATGGTCATTACTGGTTTAACATTGTAGCGGATGATCATTGCCAATTTAACATCATAGTGAACGAGTTTAGTTGATGTGTTGGTTGAGGGATGGACACAGTGACTGAGGTGGACCACACATGAATGAGTTGAATAGATGTCGTGGGCACTGATGAGACAAGTAGGACGTGGGATGCCTGAATCATCTGGGGTTGGAAGGTGGCCCTTGCATGAGCATAAGGTTGGGAAAATGTAGCAGTCACTTGTAAGGAAGGCTGAATTGGAATGGTCACCATCTCAGAGAGGATGGGTGAATCGAACCGAGGAGGGGCCCTACTAGGAAGCAGTTGTTGGAAGGTAGTGTAGAGGGGGCTTTCATGTTCAAAGCGGGCCTCAAACTCATCTTCTTTCTCTTGTGAGGCTTCTTCATAGGTTGTCCCTACATCATGCTTGTTTGCATGGACAAGTTAGGACAATAGATGGTGGTAGGACTTCGTGAGTGGGATTATGTCGAACAAGGAGGGGTTGTACTCCCATCCATCCCAATGGACTCATTCATAGTTCTATTTTGCCTTCAATTCAAGACAATCCACTAGTAATCCTACTTGGGTTTTGGCACAAACAAAATTGTATTGTTCATGGCTTAGCATGGCATGCTTTGGGTGGATTGTTGTGTTAAATGTGTTAGACATTGACGTGGAAGGTTAATCTAGATTCATGTTCATAGATTGGGTTGTGAGAGTTGCTATTTGCAAAAAATAGCTAACTTTGAAAATTGCAAAAAAAATGACTAAGTCTACCAATAGCAGAAAAATGACTAAAAATGGCTAAGTGTAAAATTGCAGCAAAATGACTAAGTCTGCCGGTAGTAGAAAAATGGCTAAGTGTAAAAATGCAGAAAAATGGCTAAGTATGAAAATGTAGAAAAATGGCTAAGTGTAAAAATACAGAAAAATGGCTAAGTATGGAAACTGCAAAAAATTAACTAAGTGTAAAACTATAGAAAATTTGGCTAAGTATAAAAATGTAGAAAAAATGCTAAGTATGGAAATGCAGAGAAAATGTTAAGTATGGAAATGCAGAAAAAATGCTAAGTATGGAAATGCAAAAAAAAAATGCTAACTATGAAAGTTGTTCAAAATGGCTAACTCTAGTGCTACGCTTGTTATGCTAGAGTTGGCTATGCCCTCCCAAGCACCTAGAATTTTGGTTAAGTGCCAAAGATACACTTTGGCTTTTGTCCAACGGGGTTCCAAGGGAACTGATGATGGGGTTCAATCTACATCAACTGGTGGTGGAGAGATCACACAAGACAACAATTTGAAAATGTACAAGGAAATGGCAAGGCCCTCCTTCTATGCCAAAAACTATAACAATTAATAATGTTAGTGGTTGGAATCAGAGAGGGATCAATGGATGCATAGCCTTAACCCTGCCTTCACGCAAGGGCCTTGTTGAAAAATGAAGAAAAAGCACCCTAAATGGTCTTATCAATCAAATAGGGACTTTGCTAGTTGCAAATAAGGTAGTGGGTGCAATTTGGAGGTGGCATGGTTAGCCAAAATGCAAATGTAAGTGACATGAAATGGTACTAAGTGTCAAACTGATGCTTTGCGGTGCTAAGTGTAGAGCATAGCCATGGAATGGGGGTGAGCATAGCCAAGGGTTTTGATTGAAATGAGGGTGTCAACCCATGGAGACTACTACCCAAGCATAGTACAACATGATGATGGTTGAAAAAGTGCGAAAAGATTCAAGAAAAATGCAAGAAAATGCTAGAAACAAGAGAGAGAAATGGAACACCACCCCAAGTGGAAGCATAGTTAACTCTAAAAGGATCTCAGAAGGTACACAGTGTACAACAAGCACAGTGGGAGCATAGTCATAGTCTCAATGGTGTCGGGCAATGAATTCTAGCACTCACCATGACAAACCGTGCTTGCCAGGTTACCCACTGCGATGCACCTTATGGTGTTCTACAGGGCTACAATGGGGTTGCGGTGTATCATGCAGTGCAGGGTTGCAATGGGGCTGCGATGTACCATGTGGTGCAGGGTTGCAACAGGGTTGTAGTGTACCTTGCAATGTAACTATGCCTCTCTGCCAGTGTGGTGTGCTCTAAGTCTCATTCACCCACAAAGCTAAGTGTCAAAATGCCAAATGCCAAATGCCAAATGAAAGTGTCAACTACCAACTAGTGAAAAATGGAAGCCCCAAACCATAAAAAATTAGGGTGTATGGGTATTTATAGGGCTAGGGTTAATCCAAAATGCAAATTGGATGTCATGTGGTAGTGAGGTAGGTGGGTGATAAGCAACGAGGTACCCCTATGCCCAACCATGCGAATCACTTGCATTCACACGTGACTCAGTCAAATTCTGCAAATTGTAAGCACTTGCATACACTAAACTCTAACTAGCAAAACCTTATGTTAGAACAGTCATTGTCTTCCCAACCTCACTTGTGGTGTTCTGATGTGATGGTTAAGTGAGATTGAGGCAAATGATTTTCATTGCTTTTCTCTTTATCTTCTAAAATCTAATCCTTGAAATGTAAGAAATGGAATGTTGTGTAATCTCTAATTGTTCTATTTTATTCTATCTCCTAACTCTCCCTAGCATAAGCAATCAATCCCATCTTCTGTAAACATCCTAAGCATCCCCTAACCATTGCTAGGTTACCAGACATTAAGCATCACTAGGTTGCCAAGTGTTGGGTTTATGTTCAAGATGGTCGTACTTCTGGTTTTTATCGAACATAAAAGGGCAATAACAATAAAGTGATAATAATGAAACTTAAGGAATTATAAAAGCATGGAAATATTAAAATATTTAAATGCTTAAATGATTAAATCCAAATGCTACAAGGAATGCTTAAAAAGCTCATCTTTATTTCCAGTCACGCCAATGGGGTCAGGTACATTAGCGCTTGAATAAAGAGCCAGATACCTTTCTTACACCTGCTGCGGGCACTTGGAAAATATTCTAACTCTCGTAGGAACAAATTGTAAGATTTTGGCTACAACTACTCAAAAAGATGCTAAGTGTGGAAGAAGCACACTTATTTATAGCTAGAATAGACTCTACGTAAACGAGGCCACGTAAACGCATGGATAGATGCATCGATGTGGCTGTGTCAACGCAGTTAACGCATCGACTGATGAGCACTTCATCATACCTCAACGACTGAGCGAAAACTCGTCCTCGAGTTTTGTTACAATTTGGAAGGTATGAAGTTATTACAACACACATGAAGAAACACATCTACAAAGACACTGACTTTATTGATGCACCAAGTGCTCGAGTGTACAGAGAAGAATGAATTACAAAATGGTGGCGTTCAAAGACAAAATTGAACACCCTAATGATTTTGGATCTTCTACTGTGTCGAAAGATGCTAAATTTGCTGAAGAAGGTCACACCGTTCCTAGTGGCGGTGGTTCTGATAGACCTTCACCAAAGTCTAGTGCATGTGGCAGCTGTGGTGTAGAAGATGGTTGTTCCATAGCAACTGCAACTTCCAAAGGCAACCGAAAAGCCTCCAATAGAGCCCTCATTTTCTCTTTTTTACTTCTAGGATCATTCACCATCCAAGTAGCTTCACCAATGTGTGCCGGAACTAGAACAACCCAAGGGCATGGAAGTGCAGGAAAGAGTTCTTTTAAGTTGACAAACCAGGTAGCGAATTGTTTTCGTTTGATATCAAACGCTTGGATTGATGTCCACAACTACTGGTAGTCATTCATCCATCAGGCCAAGTTCTCAGTGACCACACATTTTCCTTCAAAACGAATGTGGAGAACCTCGAGTTCTGCATTTGCTATTTCCAACTTCTATTTCATCTCTTTATGTGCTTGGAACTCACTCTTGTATAAAGAATACGAGGTGGCCACTTGCTTCTCTAGGTCAGACCATGGCCTTCCGACTGTTAGCATAGCCAGCTTTACATAACAGAGGTTGGCCAACTCCATGTATTCTATCATCTCTTCAATTTGGAGCTCCTTGAGGTGGATCTCAACTTGGTTATAGGTGTTCAATCCATTGAAGATTGGTTGCCACACCTCGCCTCCTTCTCAGAGCTGCTAGAGTGCTTGGTTCAGTTTTGCCTTTGTGACTTGAATCTCTTTTTCATTTACCTCTTTCTATAATCCCACTTGGTCCTTATAGTGATTTTTAACTTTTTCAAACTTAAGGGCTTCATTTTTCCAAGCGACGATTTCAATATTTGATTTTTTTCACAAGGCCCAAACTTCCTTTATAGGCATATTTCAATTTTCAGCAGCCAATCTCCTCACATTAGTGTTCACCCTGGCTAGCTCCTCCTGCTATTGGTGGATGAAGTCTTTCATGTGTTGGTTTTTAATACTAACATTGCACAGGCGATGAACTTTCATGGTCAACCTGACATTCTCCTGACAAACCTCCACCAAGTCCTTGTTTAGATGGTATGCATGACCATCTATCAAGGACTTGTCAAAGATCACTGACTCTCACTCATCCTCAACCATCTGAAGTTTTGTTTGAAGCTATTGAAAAGCTTCTTCTCTGGTGAGTTCATGGTTGAGGAGAGCTAGATCAACAAGTTGGGCCCTTAATTGGGCAACTTCCATTGCCAAGCGTTGAAAATTCACTTGAGCTACTTTGAGTTACCCCTCTAAGATGAGACACTTACCCCTTGCTGAGAGAAGCTCTGGCTGGGTTGCAGTAATGTTATCCGGAAGATCAAAGACATCCAAAAGCGATTGCTTAGTTCCCACTAGTTGGTCCAACAATTCTTCATGTTGAGCTACATTGATCCTACTACATGAAGTTCCTACGGATGTCTGTAGATGTTCAAGTCCATGTACATCTGGTACAGGTGCTGCTGATGCATGAAGGGCTGTAGTAATCATGTCAACAACCACTTTAGCCATAATTTCTTGCCCCTAGTGCTACATCACCAGGATAGTCACCCCCTCTCCATCCTCCAAGCATACCAAAAAAGCAGTGGCATTTTCTAAAATTTTAGGAAATAATTGTTGGGTGGAGATTGTTACTTCTTAGACACTAGGATTAGCTCTTGTAGGTACTTGTGTTTGGGTGACAGAAAACATCGGCCCTACTAGCAGACTCACCGATCGAGCCACTTGTTCTAGATGGCTCATTGTAGGGTGATAAACTGAAGGGTCTTCCCCTCCACTGGTTCCTATCGATTTCTCATGTTGGTTCAAGAGTGATTATCATATTTCATGGATGTGTTCTGCGATTTTCTATGAGCTCGACCTTGTTGTTTACATAGGCGATGGAGGTGGTTGCTGCTCTTCCTCGAATCGTGTGGTGGACGGAGTCTTATCCTTCATCATCTCTCACCATGAGGCAATCGAGGCATGCCAAAGTATGTCATTGGCATATCATGCTATCCCTACCCATTTGCACAATTTCCTAATTAAGCAGGGAAAGGGTAGAGCCCGTCTTCCATGTTTGCTTTTAGCGAATCTTTTCTCAATCTCCAAAAATAGCAACTATGGAAGGCTAATTGGGAATTTTTTGCTTAGAGTGGTACATGCATGAGCAAAGAAGGCAATGATCTTGCTGGGTCTTACCATTGGATTCAAGTGGTAAGATGCAATTTTTGAGTATACCCTCTCTACGGTGGTTAAAGTGCCAAACTCCTTGCATTCTATCCCATAGCACCACCTGATCCATTCCCCTTTTACCGTGGGTTCTGCTTGTTTAGGGATCTCCACCACATCAGCTTCGATCTCTGGCAACCCTAGAGCTTATGAAATTGCTTCCATAGAGTAAGAGACATAAATGTCTTTGATTCTTACTCAGGACCCCAGTTTCCGATTCATCCAGAAGAGATAAGTCTCTCCTAAGTACCATTCACCACTGGATGTGATGATTGGCCACATAGGAGAGCTTTGCAATTGGGTCTTCACCTCTTTTGGTGCATTCTCTAGAAACGGGCCAAAGTTCAATTCTTGCAGGACCATCTGTTGCACCTCCCTTTGCGTAATAGCATCAAGACATGCCTAGGTCAGGGTGACCTCAAGCCATGGTGCTACCACCGGAGTCTCATCCCCTTGCGATTGTTCGTTGGGGATCTCCTCTTTAGGAATCTAATGAATAGATTCCACATCAGGTCCTTCACAGAGGGGGCTAGTTACATGTGAGCCCTCCACATGCTCTGGATGTCGCACGCCTCATCCTCTTCCCGGTCTTGGTCGCTTGTCCCTTGGTTGGGATGGTCCTTCTCCCCTTGGATGCCTTGATTTGGATGCCATTTGCAATCAAGCATAACCATGAATTAGAATGTGCACAAGCTTCTTGAAATGACACTCATACACCTTGTCATTTTGACCAAGTTATGATACTAGCACATGCATCCCATTAGATTTTCCGAAGTATAGTTGAGGTCTATAATATAATCATTAAAATTATTAAAGACTTAACACCTCTTAAGGGAAGGAACAAAAAAAATAGTTTAAATTACAACTTGCGGTACAAAACGTAAGTGCATGGGATCAAGAAGTGAGACAGAAAAATAGAAAAGCTCCCCCAACTTGTGTGCAAAATGGCCAAAAATTTATAGTGCAATAGTGGTATATATAGCTTGTTGTTACGCTGCATCAATAGGGCTGCATATACGTAGGGGGCTACGTATACGGGCCCTAGTTGACACAGGGATCCATTCAACGTTGAATTAAAACACAAAATTGAGGTAGTTTAAGAGCTAAGAGATTGAGGACTTGACTGATAGAAAGAGGAAGGTAATTAGGGTTAGAAAATGAGTCAATGGTTGGAGAATGTCGTGAGATAGAACTCTACGGAGAAGAAGTCATGCGATGGTTAGTGCAAAAATAATCAACCAACAATATCAAGAGGATGGGAGACTAACAAATGGAACCAAGGGATATGCAAGTGGGTCCTCCCCATAGCAGGCAGTAGCCTTAGTAGCCCTTGCATATCATCAACACCAGAGTTTGTGGGCCCCGAAGTCAACGAAAGGTGACTATGAGTTAATACTCACATCCATGAGAACTTGCTAAAGCATTAGGAGTGTAGGTAAATCATGACAAACCATCAAAACATAAGACCGGTAGTGAGGTGAGTCATGGAGAGAAATGGGTAAAGAGAGAGGAGTGGGAAGTGGAATTCTGATTATTGGTCACATGAAACCCCATGTGAAGTTTGTGGTTAAGTGACACAGTAGGATCCATCCCGAGTTCAAACCCAAAACCAACCACATACAGTGACATCGCAGCAAGATGCAAAGACTCATCCACCCCTAGGAGTACAAGCATGCACACATAAATAACCACCACTCCAACATGCATGAGAGAAAGGAAGTGAAAATGAGATGAAGTTAGAGGGGACAAAGCAAGTCCCATAACTAGTGCTTGTGGCCCATTAGAGGTGGTCTAAGGGGTGTGCTTTGAATTCCCATTTAGTTATTATTTTTATTTTTATTTTTATGGAAACCACACCATGCAAAGAGCCATGGGTTTTTGCATGCATTTAGCCAAGGGGTGTACTTTGAATCCTCATGTTTTTTTTTTTTGAATTTTTACAATGAGGACCACACCATGCAAGACAAAATTGCCAAGGAACTTCCAAGTATGAGAGGACTTGGAGTGGTAAGAAACTTCATGAGGAGACTTTTGCAAACTAGGGAATAACAAAGTACGATGAATGTTGCATCCCCCTTGAAGTCACACCCTATTCAAACCATTGGATCACCCCCAAGTCTGGGAACTACACAAGTCACAAATTAATTAAAATGTTTTTAAGTGAAGGGGGTTTGCATGTTTCCAAAAGGAGGAAAACCATGGAGGGGATGAATGGGTGGATGATGTGGACTCATTGCCTGTTTTATGAGATGAAAGTATACATAATTTCCTAGAATAATAATGCAAGGGTGGGAGTAAGATATAATAGGTGGATCATTTTATGCAACCCATCGCAACGAGAAATAACTACACCAGTACATTTGATGACAATAAGATGGTTTATTAGTAAACAATTGGAAATTAAACACACACAAAAACACACATATAAATAAATAAACAAACAAATAAACAAAAAAGTGAATAAAGAAAGAAAAACTAAGTAAGAATGAGAAAACATACAAACGATGATGTAAAACAAAAAAGTTTCAAAAATAATGAGGAGCTTAGTAGAGTGGATTAGCATGGAGAATGGTCTCCCCGACAACTAGATTGGAAGAAGAAGACCTGAAAAATGGAACAAGGTTGTCCTTGTGATGATATGGTAGTAGCATTGGTTTGATGGAGTTCACGGAAAGATTTCAATTATTGCCTATTAACTAACTGTGTTCTTGTGGGGTCCTTAGATTTGTATATAAGCAAGGCCCCAGATGGGAAGGTTTCAAAGACAATATAAGGTTCCTTCCACAGTGTTTGAAACTTAGTACATTGCTATACATGTGTGGGGTTCTAGTAGAGTACCTTATCTCCACATCGAAATGTTACCTTCTTAACCCTAAGATCATGACATTTTTTATTATAGGCCTTGTGTATCTCATTTGATGATAGGGCCATTAGTCAATTCTCATCTAGCTCACTTAAGTTGATAAGTCGTTCTCATTGTGCTAGTGGTAAGTCAAGGCCCAAGTCACTGGTTGTAGATAGTGTCCAGAGTTCTACCTAAACTGGAAGTTTTGATAGCTTTTCATACACTAACTCGTAAGGAGAGTAACCTATAGGAAGTTTCCAGGTTGAGCGATAAGCCCAAAGGGCATCATTAAGTTTTTTGCTCTAGTCTCTCCTATATTTGCTGATGGTTCTAGTGAGGATTTTGGTAATCTGCCTATAGGTGACTTCAGCTTGCCCATTGGCTTAAGAGTGATAAGGTGTTGTAAATTTATGATCAACCCCCAAGTGTTGCATGAGTTTACGAAAAGTGGTGCCCATGAAATAAGTTCCATTGCCTAAGATGAGTGCACATGGCACTCCAAACCTATTTACGATTTGTTGTTGGACAAATCGTGTGGCTGTGTTTGAGGAATAGTCAATGATAGCTGTCACCTCCATCCACTTTTTGTAGTAGTTAATAGCAATGATGATGTATGCCTTCCCATTGGACAAGGGTGTGATGGGACCCATGAAGTCGATGGCCCAAATATCGAAGGGTTCCAGTGGTTGGATCCACTATTGAGATCCCTCCATTCGTATAGTCATCCCACCATCTCTTTGACATCGTTCACAAGAGCAAGCGAACCATTGTGCATCCCTGAAGAGTGTAGGCCAGTAATATCCTGCAAGCAGGATCTTAATGGTCATGCATCATCTAGCATAGTGGGCCCCAGAAGGACCCTCGTGAGCATCTTGAAGGACACGCAGTGTATCATCATTAGGGATGCACCATCAAACCAAGCCATCTGCACACACCTTATAAAGGTGGTCATTGATTTCCATGAAGCACATAGCGTTATGAAGAAACTTTTTTTTCTACCGATGGTCCCACTCCTTTGGCAATTCTTGGGTTGTGAGATAGGTGAGGATGTGGTTAAACCAAGGTGATTCTTTGGACATTTGCTTATCAATTGCTCCAACAAAGAGGAGTTCATCTGGAAATTAGTTGGAGAGTGGCTCCTCCTCTTCTACATTATCCCATTACAACTGAGATAAGTGGTCAGCAACCACAGTCTTAGTTCACTTCCTGTCTACCATAGTGAGGTCAAATTCTTGAAGAATCACAAGCCACCGTATGATACAAGGGCTCAGCGTTGGTTTGTTCATTAAGAACCAGATGGCATTGTGGTCAATATGCATGAACACCTTGTACCCGAGCACATAGTGTCAGAATTTTTCCAAGGTGAACACCACCACCATTAATTCCTTTTTGGTGGTGGTGTAGTTGAGCTGAGCACCCACAATGCTACGACTTGCATAGTGGATATAGTATGGGAATTTTTGGTCGTCCCACTATGTAAGCACAACTCCCAATGCATAGTTGGATGCATCTATCATAATGTGGAAAGGTCTGGACCAATCAGGTGCCTGTAGAATTGGAGTCTCTACAAGTTTTTGTTTAAGTGTTTGGAATGTAGATTCACATTCCTTGGTCCAAACAAATGGAGGATATTTCTTTGTGAGTTCCACCAATGTCTTGGCGATCTTTGAGAAATTTTTGATGAAGCATCGGTAGTAACCAGTGTGGCCAATGAATGACCGAACATCTTTTATAGTGCTTGGTTGACTAGTGATTCCTTGGATGACCCTGATTTTTTCAAGATCTACACTAATCCCTGCTTGTGAAATACAGTGCCCTCTTGGACCATTAAGTGGCTCTTTTGCCAATTGAGTCATAGATTAGTTTCCACACATCTTTTCAAAACTTGTTCAAGATGGTTCAAGGCTTGTTCAAATGTTGCTCCATAAGTAGAGAAGTCATCCATGAAGACTTCTACCCCATTGCCAATTTGTTGTTGGAAGATGTTGATGACAAGGTGTTGGAAAGTTGCAGGAGCATTACACAGGCCAAAGGGCATCTTTTTATATGAGAAAGTCCCCCAAGGACTTGTAAATGTTGTCTTGGCCTAATCTTCTGGCACGATTTGGATTTGGTTATAGCCACTATAACCATCCAAAAAGCTATAGTAGCAATGCCCCGCAATGGTATCCAACACTTGGTCCACAAATGGGAGCGGGAAGTGATCCTTGAAGGTAGCCATATTTAGCAATTGGAAATCTATACAAACCCTCCATTTGCCACCCTTCTTTGGCACAATAATGAGTGGGCTAACCCATTCACTATTTGCAATGGAATAGATGAACCCTACCTTCAACAACTGCTCAATTTCATCCTTGACTACTTGCTTCAATTTGGGATTCAACCGTCTTTATGGTTGTCATTGTGGCTTCATGAAGGGATCGATATAAATTTTATGTTGGCATACCCTAGGATCAACTCCTATTAATTCAAGGTAGGACCATGCAAAAGCAGCCTCCTATTTGTTCACCACCTTTAGCAACTTCTTCTTCTATTCAGGAGCAAGAGTGGCGTTGATAATTACCGGCTTGCCATCCTGCAAAAATGCATATTCTAAATTGGCCGATAAAGATTTTAGCTCCAAGGGCTCCTATTTAAAATTCTCAAGGATCTGTAACTTTCCCCAATCATCATGGTCATCAATAGTGGATACTTGTTGATGGACCTTTTCCAAATCATCTATGCTCTTTACATAGGTCCATACAAGCCCCTCAGATGGTTCCATGTATAAGGTGTTGCTATTAGAGTCAACGGTCAGCCACTGGGTGCCTTCTTGATTTGTGGCTACTGCGTACAAGCATTGTTGACTTTTGATTCTTCAGCACATCGACTGCATGCTTGAATAGATGTCCACTTAGTGAACCACAATTGCTACACATAGTTGCACCCAGAGTCACTGTATGTGATGCATGGGATGTGCTTCTTCTCGATCTTTTCAAAAGGATTTTCTTTTGAGATTTCAAGGGAAAGATCTCAGAGTCCTAATCGTGCATCTACCATGCTCAGCCAAACTCTTCCCATTATGATTGGAAAGTTCCCCTTGCAATTCTCAACACGAATGACCATGAAGTCAATAGGATAGGACCACCCACAAACGGTGGTCATAATGTCTTCTACCAATCCTAAGGGAATAGTAATGGATTGGTGTGCCAACTCAAGCCGAATGTTGCTCTTCTTTAATAGGGGGAGGCTCCAAGTCTTGTACATGTCATGTGAAATTAAGTTGACTCCTGACCTTGAATCCAGAAGAGCTTTACAAGGCTCATTTCTTACCACTTGAAGATAGATGAGGGGGCTTCCCGGATTTGTCAATTTTTGAGGAAGATGGATTGCCTTTATCCAGTCTATCATAGCGTGTATGAGCATGACGGTCTGTACGTTAGGAGGTGTTTGGGTTGAAGGCTCCTCAAAAGGTTGGACAATGGAGGTAATTGGAGGTTCAGAGGCACTAGCCACAGTTGTGTGTGAAGGTATGTTTGGGTTATTAGGTCGAAAAAAGGGACATTTCCATGGTTTCACTTCTGGTCCACTTGGCTAAGAAGCTGGTTGTAAGTTGACAACCCTTGTAGTGTTATGTTGTTGTGGCTGTGGTGGTATTTCCCCTTGCATAGGTGGAGTAGGTGGTAGCTGAGTGGGGTGTTGATGAGTAGGGAAGATAGGAGAAGGTGATGGAGGATGGTAGAGATGTGGGTTCTCCCTCCTAGGTGATGGAGACTATGTTCAGAAGTATTTCGAGGGGTATAATGATTTTGAAAAGCCGCGTGACTAGAAGAGTCCCTCGAGGAGATTGGTTGCTAAACATAGTACCCATAAGGATCTAGCTGCTGATAAAGGTACTGCTGCCTTGGAGGTGGCATCCCCCACGATTGTGGATGCTGCCATTACTGAAAATATTCGTAAGGTTGCTATGGTGCTCCACTTGGATAATAACCTTGTTGCTAGTGGAACTACCTGGGATTGCCTTGTGGGTAAGGGT
Source organism: Gnetum montanum (assembly GCA_015680685.1). Taxonomy (NCBI): domain Eukaryota; kingdom Viridiplantae; phylum Streptophyta; class Gnetopsida; order Gnetales; family Gnetaceae; genus Gnetum; species Gnetum montanum. The sequence continues at coordinate 189,280 of MNCI01034498.1, read as the reverse complement.
ATCTTCGGGGTGTTTGCCTCTTTGCTAAGAAAGGATTTAATGCATACACCCCAGACTCTTGTAGATGTGACACCATATGACAACACCCCTTAGGATGTTCGTATTGGCATATGTCACACTCATCATTTTCTGTATCAGAGTCTACAACCTGTTTTGCTACAGCAACTTTGCCCTTACCTTTATGGTAGGCACATTCAACTTCCTTTCTCCTTTGCTAATCATAATCATTACTTCACTGTTTGGACTCCTTCATGATTTTTAGAACACTTTGAAATTTTTCGTCCAAAGAGTCGCACATCTTATCAATCTTGGCCAATATTTCAAAAGTGAATTTTTGTAGTGGTAAAGTTTTATGGTTCACCACTACATCCAGTGATGATTCTTCCTCATCTTCACAAAATCGAACTTCCCTCTTTCGGATGGAAGGATCCCGATTGTACTCTTTTTCACTTTTCTTCTTTCTTAGTTTCCCCTCTTCTTTAGCCACTTGCTCAATTAAGCACTGCTATTGATGGGCCCTTAGCATCGATGGTCACCCTTGAGCATATACACCAATGGTCTTTCTAGTTTCAAAGCAAAGCCCATCAATGATATGGTGGAGCTATGCCCACTGAGAGTAGCCATGACTAGGGCATCGATGTAACAATGAGTAGTATCTGCTCATGGCTACATCCAAGGATTCATGACCACCTTGCTTCCATCATTAGATCTAGCATATTAGGTTAGCCACTCTGGAGTAGGTTTGATACTTGTCATTGAAAATTTCTAGCATCGTACTCCATCTCTTGATTGATTCTGGCTCCAAAGATCAGTACCAGCTTTCTGCTTTTTTGATGAGTATGCAGGGAAACAACTTAAGTTTCTGCCAATCATTATCTATGTTCTGCAAGGTGCAAGCATCATGAAATGCTTGCAAGTGAGTTTGTGGATCACAATTATATCCCCCTTCAAATTTTGGGATGTTGTTCATGTCAATGCGCTTGATCCGACTATCTTTTAGGTGCCTACTGGGGATTTGAACTGCCTTGGCAATATTGAGCATACTTCAAGTAGCCAACAGTGGCTCATCTGAGTCATAGTCTTGCTGAAGACCACGATGTCTATGACGATTTCAATTGCCTCTCCTCTCTTGGCAATGAGACTCACATGATTGGTCATGCCTTTCCGAATGTCGTTCCCTTAGACCCTTATGATNCCCCCCCCCCCCCCCCCCCCCCCTGATCCTTTCTACCACAATTATGATTGAAATCAGAACTGGGAAAAGATAGAGTGAAGTAGGAGGATGGAGAAGAGGAAGGGGAATCGCCACTACCCCAGTGTCGATCTCCTCCTTTGCTTTGATGACAGCCCCAATCTTCACATCCATCCTTGCTTTTGCCATGATCTTTCCTGTGTGGCCCTCCATCATTCTAGGGATCCCAGTTACTTAATTGCTTACTTTGAATGATGGATTGAATGATCTGATGCATCAGAGTAGGTTCGGCTAAATGGGAATCATGAAAGACAGGTTCCTCATCATCATGCAGTTCTTGAAAGAATAAGGGGTTACTAAACTACTTCCCCTTCATGTGTTCATGTCATTTTGTCTGCTGCTGGTTTCGTACACATTGTGCCTCAGTTGGACGATAGTCCCAGTAGTCATGGTCCTCCATGACATATTCCACACTGTGGTCTTGAATGCCTAGTCTGGTAAGATTGTGAAGTAGCATTCTAGGAGTCAATCGGTCAAGCGGTAATATGATGTTACCCTCCATGTCTTGCCAGCGCATATGCTCATCCTGATGTAGGATAAAGGTGAAGTCGGGGACATATTCATCCAAATGTGTGTATACCACCCAACATTCCTATGGAACCGGTGGGTTGGATCCATCCCACCTATGAGAAGAAGACATTCTGGATGTTAGATAATCCACTAATTGGTGTACCTTCCTCTTTACTTAGAGTACCTTCCTCTTTACTTAGACTACCTAGCGTGCATAGATTTTACTATCTTGGGTCCATTCCAATGAAGTGAATGACAATTTTGCTAAGGTTAGATGGCACATGTAAAACTAACAGTCCTCAGCAATGGCGCCAATGATGAGCAGCAAGGTACCCCTACACCCAACCATGCGAATCACAGGCATTCACATGCGACTCGATCGAATTCTGTAGATTGTAAGCACTTGCATACACCAAACTCTAACCAGCAAAACCTTATGTTAGAATAGTTGTTGTCTTCCCAACCTCACTTGTGGTGTTCTGATGTGATGGTTAAGTGAGATTGAGGCAAATGATTTTTATTCCTTTTCTTTTTATCTTCTAAAATCTAATTCTTGAAATGTAAGAAATGGAATGTTGCGTAATCTCTAATTATTCTATTCTATTCTATCTCCTAACTCTCCCTAGCATAAGCAACCAATCCCATCTTCTGTACACATCCTGAGCATCCCCTGACCACTGCTGGGTTACTAGACATTAAGTGTCACTGGGTTGCCAAGTGTTGGGTTTACGTTCGAGACGGTCGTACTTATGGTTTTTACCAAATATAAAAGTGCAGTAATGATAAAGTGATAACAATGAAACTTAAGCAATTATAAAAGCATGGAAATATTAAACTATTTAAATGCTTAAATGATTAAATCCAAATGCTACAAGGAATGCTTAAAAAATTCATCTTTATTGCCGATCACGCCAATGGGCTCAGGTACATTAGCACTCGAATAAAGAGCCGAACACCTTTCTTACACCTATTGTGGACACTTGGAAAATATTCTAACTCTCGCAGGAACAAACTGTAAGAGTCTAGCTACAACTACTCAAAAAGATGCTAAGTGTGGCAAAAGCACACTTATTTATAGCTAGAACAAACTCTACATAAACAAGGCCACGTAAATGCATGGACAGATGTGTCGATGGGGCTACGTCAACGCAGTCGCATATACGGGGCTCCGTATACGCAACCTAATCGACGCATCAACTGATGAGCACTTCATCAGTGGGACTATGAGAAAATTTTAGAAAAATTTCTAAGTTTGGAGGTGACTAGAAAAGGTTCAAAAATTTTCTAACTCTAGCTGCTACGCTCACCCCTTATTACGCACGAGACACGAGACGCTACTCGAATATAGTAAAAATTGTAGTCTCTATTCTTGCTATGCTAGCTACACTCTAGAGTGTAGCAAGAGGGATAGCCTCAAGAGTTAGAAAATCTACTAGATGCCTCTTCCATGTTGAGCTAGCTTGATAGCTTCTCACTTAACACTTAGGAAAAACTAGCCACTGAGATGTTGGCTACACTTAGAGCCTAGTAGGGGTAATGGGAGTGTAACACAACACTTAGAAAATTCTACAAAACTGGCCATTTGTGTGTTGGCTATGCTTGCTACACTGTAGAGTGTAGCAACTATAGTGCTAGAGTGTAACAGCTACAATGCCAGAGCGTAACAGCTATAGTGCTAAGGCATAACAACTACAATGCTAGAGCGTAACAACTACAAGTGCTAGAGCATAACAGCTACAGTGCCAGTGTAGCACAACACTTAGAAAAATTTGGGCAAAGTGCCACTATTTTGACACTTAGCCAAATTTGCAGTCAAGACCTAAAATTTTGTGGTGTTTCAATTGGAAGCATTTGTTATGATATGAAATGGTCTGAACCAATTAGGAGCTTATAGAATTAGAGTTTCCACAAGCCTCTCTTTGAGCTACTAGAATGCATATTTGCATTCCTTGGTCCATACGAATGAAGCATCCTTCTTTGTTAGCTCCACCAATGATTTGGTGATCTTAGAGAAATTCTTAATGAATCATTGGTAATAGCCAATATCTCCAAGGAATGACCTCACATCTTTAATAGTTTCTAATTGTTTGATAATTTTTTAGATGACCCTTATTTTTTTAGGGTCCACCTCGATCCCTTTCTCTAAGTTTTTCTGCTACAACACAATGCCTTCTTGAGTCGTTAAGTGGCTTTTCTGCTAGTTGAGCCTAAGGTTTGTCTCCACACATCTTTTCAGCACTTATTCAAGATGATTGAGGGCTTACTGAAATGTAGCCTCATAGGTGGAGAACTCATCCATGAAGACTTCCACCCCACTACCAATCTACTATTAGAAGATGCTTAGGATAAGGCATTGGAATGTGGCAAGCATATTACATAGGCCAAACAACATCTTTCTTTACACGAAAGTCCCCTAGGGATTTTTGAATATGATTTTTCCTTAATCCTCTAGTGCTATCTAAATTTGGTTATAGCCACAATAACCATCTAGAAAACTATGATAGCAATTCCTAGAAATGGTATCCAACACTTGGTCCACAAATGGTAATAGAAAATGATCTTTGTATGTTGCCATGTTCAACAGCCTGAAATCAATACAAACCCTCCATTTTCCACCTTTCTTTGACACAATCACAAGTGTACTAACCCACTTGTTATCCGCAATGGGGTAGATGAACCCCACCTTGAGGAGTTATTCACTCTCCTCCTTCACGATATGCTTCAATTTGGGATTTAACCATCACTGTGGCTACCTCTTTAGCTTAATGGAAGGATCCATGTAGATGTGATGCTAGCATATCCTAGGACCAATTCTAGTGAGTTCAAGATATGACCAAGCAAAAACTATTGGCCATTTGTTGACCACCTCCAATAGTTTCTTTTTCTATGCAGGAGCAAGGTTGGCATTGATAATAACTAGCTTGTCATTTTTCAAAAAAGCATACTCCATTTCAACTAGAAGGGGTTTCAACTCAAGAGGCTGTTGTTTAAAACTTTCATGGATCTCTAGCTCTACCTAATTGGCATCATCAAGCTCATTAGAGAGTTGGCAACAAATTTGCTCCATCTCATCCATGCCTTTAATGTAGGCACTTGTAAGGTTCTCAGCCTGTTCCATGTAGAGGGTTGAGCTACTTTCAAATTCAGTTATCAACCACTAGCTTCCCTCCTATTTTGTGGCTACTGCATACTAGCATCTTTGAATTTTTGTCACATCGACATATTATTTTCATGTTGTGATTGATGTGCTTTTCACAGTCAATAGTTCTTGCATGCAGTTGCACCTAGTGTCATTATACGTAATACATGGAACACACTTCCTCTTAATCTTTCTAAAATCATTTTCCTTGGAAATTTCCAAGGAGAGGTCTTTGATTCCCAATCATGCATAAATTGTGCTTAACCAAGTCCTTCCCATGATAATTGGGAATTTCCCCTTGCAATTATCTACATGAATCACTGGGAAGTTAGTAGGATAGGACCACCCACAAATAGTGGTCATAATGTCCTCTACCAATTCCAAGGGAATGGTGATGAACTAAGCTACCAACTTAGGATAAATGTTGCTCTTCTTTAGAGGGGGCAGGTTCTAGGCTTTGTACATTTCATGGAAGATTAAATTCACACTAGAACTTGAGTCTAGAAGAGCCTTGCAAATCTCATTCCCAATGATTTGTAACTAAATTAGGGGACTTCCAAGGTCAGATCTTTTCTTGGGAAGGTCACCAACTTTTGTTCAATAGGTGATTGCATGGGTCAACATGATAGTATGCACTTTAGGAGGCATTTGGTTTGAAGGGCTCTTAAATGATGTAGTAGAGGATGTGAGAGAAGTAGGGTCATTAGCCACAAGTGTCTATGAGGACTTAAAAGGACTTTTGATTTGAAATAAATGTCTTTTTTGAGGTTTATTTTCTAAACCACTCGATTAGGGAGCTGGCTATAAGTTAATAGTTCTTATGGCATTTCTTTGCTACGGCTAGGCAAGAATTTCATCCTACATGGATGGAGATAGTGGCAATTGAGTTGAGGGTGGAAGTACATGTGCAGAAGGATGAGTAGGGCAGAATGGAAATGGGGATTCCCCTCTTGGAGATTGAGCTCTATAGTATTTAGGAGGGTCTTAATGGTGTTGGAAGGATACATCACTAGAAGAGTCTCATGGAGAAATCAACTACTAAACATAGTACCCATGTGGATTTGGCTACTAGTGAGGATACTATTGCCTTGGTGGTGGCATCCCCCATCATTGTGGATGCTACTACTTCTAGTACAATTCATGAGATTGTGGTGGAGCTCCACTTAGCTAGTAGGCTTGCTATTGGTGGAACTGCTTGTAGTTGCCTTGAGGATAAGGCAACCTCTTGGGTGCTTGCCTTCTTGCTAATCTTGGATTCAATGTGTACACCCCAAACTCCTACAAGTGTAACACAATGGAGCAACATCCCTTAGGATGCTTATATTAGCAGATGTCACACCCACCATCATCATCTATTTTAGACTCCGTAACATCTTCAATGGTAACAACTTTGCCCTTACCCCTTCGATGGGCACATTTAGCTTTTTTCATTCTTCTTTGATCACAACCACTACCTTGATCTTTGGACTCTTCTTCGATTCTAAGGGTGGTTTGAAATTTTTCGTCCAAAGAATCCTACATTTTATCCACCTTGGCCAATATTTCAAAAATAAATTTTTAGATCAACAAGGTTTTACATTGCACCACTTCATCAAGTGGTGCCTCCTCATTGTTACAAAACCAAACTTCCCTTTTTTAGATGGAAGGATCCCAATTATACTCTTCTGCACTTCATTTTTCTCAACTCATCTTATTCTTTGGCCACCTACTCAAGTAACCTCTGGATCTAATGGACCCTTAGTTTTGAAAGTCTCCCTTGGGCATAGACCCTAAGAGTTCTCTTTGTTTCTATTTTGAGCCCATCTATGATATGGTGAAGCTACTCCCTTTGAGAAAAGCCATGACCTAGGCACTTGTGCAACAAAGAGTAATTTTTGCCTGTGGTTGCAAATAAGGGTTCATGTGTTCCTTGTCTTTACCCTTGGATTTGCTTCCTCAAATTAGACACTTGGGAGTATTTTTGATAATTGTCATTGAAGAGTTCAAGCATCGTACTCCATCGTTTGATTAATTCTAGTTCTAAGGACCGGTACTAGTTTTCAGCCTCCTTGATGAGTGTCCTAGTGAATAGCTTTAGTTTTTGCCATTCATTTTCAATGTTCTACAAGGCATAGGCATCGTGAAAGGCTTGAAGATGATTTTTTGGATTTGAGTTATATCCCCCTTCAAACCTAGGGTTATTGTTCATATCCTACCATTGGATTCTACTATCTTTCACGTGCCTCATTGGAATCCTCATAGCCTCTACAATATTTAGCATGTTCCTTGTTGCAAGCTCTAAAAATTAAGCTCTTTGCTCAATGTAAATGTCATCATCATTGCAAATGGGCTTATTAGTAGGTTGTACTATAAGGATTTTTTTAACATTCTTCTCTTTCCAAATTGCACAAGGGTCATCAAAGAGGAAGTTATTTCCATCATGTTGGTGGAAAGATAATAGATCATCATATAGGTCTAAGATTTTTCTATAGGAGGAACAAAAATTAGTATGGATGTATTAGTTTATATTAAGTAGATACTCTCATATTTATTCTAAGTTTACTCCTAATTTATATTCTTTGAGTTCAAGATCAATGATTTTCATGAAATCTACATTTTTATCTATTGGTGTAACATGAGATTCTTTTGGGTTTGTGACCACATGATAATGAAAGAGTTCTTTGGGAATTATCACATTTTTAGGTCCCTCCTTAATTGGAAGAAGAAGCTCTCAAAAGTTAAATCTAAACAAACATTTAAACTAAGCATTAAAAGTACATGATAAAAGCATGTTGTAGGTTGGCTTCATATCTACTACTAAGATGTTCATGGGACACAAAATCTAGGTTTTAGTTGAAAGAAATTTAAACATCTTTAAGTGATGTCACTACATAGATACTTAACTGATCAAGATAAATTAAATATCTTATTTGTAAAATCATTTGAGCTTATAATATTTTGTAATCTTCAAGGGACATTGCATTAACTATACCCCCAAATCCATCAAACAATTATGAAAAAAATTTCCACATATAAGAAGAATGATTAATAAAGGTCATTAGTCTTTCCTAGTATGGGGAGTGGATGTCAGAGTTTTAAGGATTCTAATTCCATCTACAAAATAAAATTTATTTTTTAGGCATTAGAGTCTTACACTTATCTTTATTTTCATTAATCAATTCATATATAACTTCTTTTACTTCTTTAAGTTTCCAAAGCTCATACATGAATATATTTTCTTTAACTTTTTTTAAATATTCTATGAGATCATATGCTTTTGTTTTATAGCTAGGCTTGGAGTTATTTTGGTTGGGATAACTATCATTTTGGAAAAACGTTCTAGGTTATATTTGTGATTAAAATATAGTAATTTGATTACCTTGGTTTCATGAGCTAGGAGGAATATATGCATTTCCTTTCAGGTTACTAGTGTTGTTCATAATGTCACTAAGTTTCCTAAATCATGCAATTGCAAGGGTAGGTTCATTAACCATGACTTATTTAAAAATGCTACTAGTTCATTTTTAATGTCATGAGGGATCTTTAAGACCATTATCAAGGCTTTTTCCTTTTGGTTATTCTATAATTTTTGCATTATATCCCCGTGTAAGGCTTCAAATTGAGGAAAAGTTTTCTTAGAATGTTACCTAGTGTTATGCAATCTACAATATTTGTTAAGAGAAATATCTCCTAAGTTTGATTTATCATGTTTATCTTTTGTCTTAATGTTTTTACATTTTATCTTAATCACTTCATTAAAAAAATTTTGTCAGGTGGTTAAGACTTGATTCATAGGTGGTTGGGTCTTAGCTTTAGGCAATGGAAATGTTTTTGTTATCTTAGGAGTTGGGATAGATGTTGCAAAATGATTTACTATGGATTGAATCAAGGCTTTTGATTGGTCATTATTTAGACCAAGATTTTGGAGAAAGAATGATGAGAAAGTGTTAGGAGCTTGAGTATTTGTTAGGAAATTAAAGACTAAATGATGACATGGAAAGGTGTTGGAGATATTAGGGCTTGGAAACCTAGACCAAGGGCTCTAAATTGAAATTGAATTAAATTCATAAGGGTTATTTCTTCAACTTCAACTAGCTTAATCATAGCACCTTGTAAATTTTTTATGTTGGAATCTGTCTTGACATCATACATAAATAAAATATTGATGATATAGAGAAAGAAATTTAGGATTTCCTTTGGTTGTAGATGCATCTCATTTGGGACGTATGATAGTTGCTAAAAGAATGTCAAGTTGTAGTTTTAGATCATCTCTCCATTCAAATTGCACTAGCCAATAAAGCCTTATCGCTAAATCTTACATTCATTATAATGTTAAGTTTAAAGGTTTAAAAGAAGTAAAAGATCTATCAAATCATCAAGAAACTATTAAAAGATGATTTAATAAAAATTTGCTTCTAAATCCATTCAAATAGGTAAGCTTATCTTAAAGAGAGATAGATACTTTAGGTAAAAAGTTTCTCAAACTAAGTTTTCATCAATGTGTTCAAGGCCATATCAAGTTATAGATATCACAATACCTAATGTTTATAAAATAGTTTATCTTCAAGGCAACAAGTTTACTCAAAACTTTAATGCATTCTTTCTCAAATATTTTTATTTTGGTGTTCCACATGAACACCTAGTAGATCAATAACTTAATGATATATAGCTATCAATAAGTACATATATATGAATATAGGATGCATTACATATCATATGCACTTAAATAGAATAAATTTCTTAATGTATTTATGATAATTATCATCTCTTATAGTAATATGCAAGATTTAGAATCATATTCATATAGGTGCATGTATTAGAAGTAAATTTAAAGGATGTTTGAATTCAATGCTAACTAACTATTAAGTATAGTCAATATATTATGGGAACACTTGTAATTCATTTATTCTTTATTAACAAAATTTAAAAATGAGATCCATGAGGCTAAGCCATGAAAATCTTATCTTACTAAGATTCCTACTATATGCATGTTGTTTTATGGTGCTACCTTTGAGGTTGAGTTGATGTCATAGCATCCTCCTTTGGGTTGCTTTTGTTTAAAATAACATGTATGTTTTATAGTTATCTTTAAAGTTTAGCAATGTATGATAAGCTATGATAAAATAACTCATTGTAAAGGATTTTTGATGTGTTGGAAAGAATTTAAGCTTGCAACCAATTATTAAAGCATTGAGTCCATTAATTCCATGTCCAACTATAATTTGTTATGACTATACCTTAACTTCATAACAAAAACATAAAACTAGAATTGCTATAGTTGCTATTGTGATAGGCTTGTAGTATGTAGGGGAGGTCATTAGGAAGAAAGAACACTATAGTATCAAGGAGGTTCATAAGTTTTTTGATACTGAGGACATCCAAAATCCCATCATAGTTCTTATAGCAAGCTAAGTCTATGGGCTTCTTGGGTTGAAGTGAAATGGTAGCTAATACAAGTTCTACCATGGATTCACATGTTACACATCTTTATAGTTTTTATTTCCATATGTTTTAAAGGTTCTACCCAAGTAATTTTAAAGATTAATTTTGCATTTCATTCTTCTTTGTAAAGGAGTTATGTAAGAAAATCACCAAATTCACTTAATCTCAAATTTATCTAGTGAATCATGAAGGTTTATTGGATTTATAAATAAACTATACTAAAGAAATCACTCTACCCATTTAGCCTAGGGTTTTAGCACTCTTTTTCCTTACTATTGATAGTGCTTCAATCTATAATTGTCATTTTTATTCTTCATTAATAGCACCCTCTACAACCTTCTATCTAAGCTCATCTAAGTCAATTTTGGGTACTAATGATGATAACATGGTTATTATTTCAACAACCCATTATCTCTAGTCATCTTCTCCAGACATCCCTCAGCACAATTATGATTTAAAGTCAAGCTCATCGTGTCTGTTTCTTAACATGAAGCAACTTAGGTTTTCCCTCTTAATGCTTAAACAATGGATTCCTCCATAGTACATTATTCTTGATAAGGGATCTTTTTCAAATCTATTGTCATCACTGAGTGCTTAGATCCTAGAAGTCACCTTTGATTCTTGTACATCATCAAATAAATTCTAAGAGAACTCTTAGAGTACATGCCCATGTTTGCTTACACCTTCTTCAACTCAAGTGGAGAGATTCTATGATATTTATCCTAGTCATAGAAAAGTTAACCTACCTCAGTCTAGCTAGCATTTTAGCACTTGGTATGATGGCTAATTAACTAATTTCTGTTGAATATGCATGATGAATTTTGGTCCTTGTGTTTTCATTTGTTAATGTTTTTAGGCTCTTAATTTTTATCCTAGGCATATTTGATGTAGATCATTTTGGTCTATTTTTAATATATTCTATTTTTGTCATTCCCTCAAAAATGATAAGGATGGAAGTGATGATGGTATTAATGATAAATAAGAAGCAATCATGAATTGAGATGTCCTCCATGTCATCATCATCATCATCATCCTAGCCTTGTCACAATCAAATAGGGTTGGCTACATGAGTTCTTTTTCACCATGCACCTTTACCAAGAGCTAGATCTTTATTTATTTGTAGTTTCTTCAAATCATCTTTAGTTTTTTTCCATGTCTTTTTAAGTCTTCCTTTAGGTGAATTTCTTGGAACAATGATGTAGCAACATTTTTTCATAGTCTCATTATCTTATCTTCTTTGCACATGTCCAAACCATGTAAGTCACTATTCCTATAACTTATCCAAAATAGGAGTTACTACAAGTCTTTCTCTATTATCTATATTATGTAATTTATCTCTTCTAGTAACCTTGAACATCTACTTAAATATTTGCATTTCTATGACACGATTTGTTATTCATGCCTCTTTTTTACTTCCTAATATTCAACACTACATAATATAGTAGGTATAACTGTTATCCTATAAATTTTTTCCTTTAGTTTTATTAATATTCTTTTATTACCTAGAATACTAGTAGCCTATCTTCATTTTAACTATCCTACCTCTCTTCTATTTCTTATATCTTTATCAATGAACCATCTGATTAGAGGATTGATCCTATTTAAAGGGAATTTTTGGCCTTGAATTGTCACTTCTATTTCATTAATTTTTATGCTATTATTGAAATTATGTTCCATATATTCTATCTTACTTTTGCTAATTTTTAAACCTTTTGATTCTAGAGCATGTCTCCACTTCTCCATTTTAGAAGCAGTATTTTCTTGAGCTGTATGCACCAACATAATATTATATATAAATAGCATATGCCAAGGAATTTCATCTTGTATTTCCTTTGTTAATTCATCAATAATAGTGATAAATAAGTATAGGCTAAGTGCATATCCTTGATATAGATCTATTATAACTTTAAAATCAAATGTAGCTCCACAACTTGCTCTAATTCTAGTGGTAGTTGCTTCATATATATCTTGAATTACTTTAATATATTTATTAGGGATATTTTTCCTCTACAAGGTCCACAAAATAATATCTCTAGGTAGTTTTCCATATGCTTTTTCCAAGTCAATAAAGATTATATGATATTTTCTCTATGTTTTCTAAGTTTCTCCATCAATTATCACATTAAAAAAATAGCCTATATATTATATCTCCATGGCATAAATCCAAATTAATTTTTTGATACTCTTGATTTATGTTTGAGATGCTACTTTATGACTCACTTCCAAAGCTTTATAGTATGGCTTATTAGCTTGATCCCTCTATGGTTTGTACAATTTTGAATATATCATTTATTTATTTAGATGGAAACAACAATTGTTTTTTCTCTAATTGCTTGGCATTTCTCTATCCTTCCAAATTTTGTTAAATGATTGTATTAGCCAAGAAACTCCTATATTTCCCAATTCTTTCCTAGCTTCCATATGAATGTTATTTGGTCCAATAGCTTTTTCATTTTTCATCTTTGATAAGATTATCTTCACCTCAGAGAAGGAAAGTTCATTAACTAAACTAAACTTTGGTTCTTCTTCTTAGATGTCTTCTATTGGAAATTCTTCATTTCATAATTCTTGAAAATAATTTTTCTACCTATCCAAAATTTCAAAGATAATATCTATAATTGAACTCAATTCTTTAAAACATCATATATTTCACTGATCATAAAACCTAATAGTGGTATTTAAAGTTTGTAATTTGCTAATTTATGAATCAATAAACTATGAGTTTGACATAAAATTAAGACATATCCATATTAATCTTTGCTTTTTGGTTAGCAAGGCTAGCTCACCTAGTTAGAGCATGAAACTTCTTATTGTGCAACTTACAAGTTTGATCCCAAGGGTTATGTTGAAACATCTTTATATTCTATTTAATTTTACCAAAGTATATCATGGTAGTTATATTATGGTAGTTAGAGGAGCTATGTCAATTCTAAAAATATAATCAATTGTTGAAAAATAAATTTAGAGAAGTACAACATAAAAAAATAGTAGTATAATAATTGTGACCTTAAATAAGCATAAGTTTTCATGAAATGTGTTTAATAACATAAAAGAATAAGAAGCCTAGAGAGATCAATATAATGGAAAAAGTCATATCACAACAAGAAAAATATTGGTCACTGGAGACATTTTTCATTAGAGTGTCTAAAACATTAAATTAATTTGGAGTGGAAATAGTTGAATTTTGTATTACCTTTCACACATTAAATTTTAGAAGATAAATATTTTATCATTTGTTATAACTTTCAAATTGCATTAAATTAATCATAATAAAGCTCTCATTGACTTTTTCTCTTATGTGTTTGCTTATCCTTATCTTTAGTCTAAATTAATTGAGCATCCTTCATATAGTCATAGTTTTCATTTTAATAATTCATTCCTTTCCTAAACATTACCTTTTAAAAATTAAATACCCTACTAAGTAGGTAAAATTAACTATTTTTATAATAAAGAAAGTTTGGCCTTAATACATGAAACTAAGGTATTTTATTACATGAAAATTACAGGACCTTACAATTGTTCAAGCATCTTTTTAAGTCATTAAAGGGCATTATCTAGAATTAACTCTAGTGTTTTAAATAATAATTGCAACAATCATAATATCAACTAATGATTTATAAGTTAATAAAGATTTATTATATATTATGGGCCTTAAATTTTTAAAGCAATTATAATAATATGTTATCATCTTTCTAGATATTTGTAATCAATTTCTAATATCAATCTTGTAAAGCCTCAAGAAAATTGATTATGCAATTTCCCATAGATGTAGTTTAAAATTATAAGTCACTGGTTGTTACATTAATAAATTATTGGTTATAGCATGCTTAGTTAGTTAGATCATGTGACTTATGATTTCCAAGTCATACATTTAATTCCCCAAAGGGTATACCAATCTAATATTGTAATAACCTAGCTAAATTTAACTGCCAATTTACTTAAATCATGTCCTTAATCTTGTATTTTTGTAAATAAATAAGATATATTCATATATAAAAAATAAATTTGAAATTGAATTGAAGCTGACAACTAAATGCATTAAAAATTTATTTTATTATAATGTAAGAGAGCTATGACTAAGAGTAATATAATCATAGAATCTATATAATAGGGTTGTAACTATGTAAAACAATATTAAGGCATTTAAACAATAATCAATAATATTGCATTAGTTTACTATTATCATGCTAATTAAGATGGCTTCTTAAGAAGAACTCAATCAATTAGCTTTTCAATCATGAATTCTTTATCACAAGCAGAAGCAACTAGGATCATATAACAATAATAATTAGTTTCAGAAAACTATGCATAGTGTTAATTTAAATTCAAAGTTAGTATACAAGATGATCTTTACATGCACACATCACACTACATAGTTTGGATCTTCTTTGGAGATTCTTAAGAAAAGAGAATAGATCTAATACAAAACCACATGAAACAAAATAATTAATAAGATAAGAATTATTAATAAGATGATTAGATGATCAAAATACAAAAATAAATCCATTTGCACAATTCACAATAGCCACATGAAACATCTATAGATATTGTTAGGAAAATCACTATAAGTATAAAGAGTTTTTTTAATATTGAAAACCTTATACATCACATCAACTTCATTATTATATGCTCTATGTATCTTCTTGGAAGCCCATCCCACTAATGCAACCATAGAGCCTAATGATGGGTACATAACTCATTGGTCACAACTATGTGTGCCATATGAGAACCCATTTCCACAAACACAACCACAAAGCCCAATGTTAGTCATCATTATCATCATGCAAGATTCATTGGTTATAACTCTGTATGTCATGTGGAAGCCTATCATCACCGATGCAACCACAGAGGCCAATGGTAGGCAAATCATGTAATGAGATTCCCACTACTAGAAGAGATATGTAACAACACAATAATAATTATAGTTAAGATTCAAGAAAAATCATATTTATAAACTATGCATCAAATCAATAATTACTTTTATGCTAAAGCAAGAAATCTTTATCAACATCTAAATATACTTGCCCATCAATAAAGTGTTCACTAAGAAGTAATACACTAATTAATTTAATTAAATTATTTAAAACTCCTCTTCCACATAAGAGGAAGAGTTCCACATCAAGGACTATGGCCTTAGCTACCAATGTATCCTTGTATAGTTTGCAAGGGATTAGGGTTGTATAGTTCTTAAATTGCAGCAATACATAACAAGATTAATAACACACATTTACACAAATCAAGATATGATCAAGTCCATTCATGTATGATTGATCATTCTTAATAATATTCCTTGAACATTATAAAATAACCTTAAAAAGAAAGGAATTATGATGATACCACTCAAGAATTATATAATCAAGAAATCATACCTAAATAAAGCTTCTATGTCAAAGTAGTAGGATCTTCTTACAAGAGATAGGTAACATCATAATACAAATGAAACAATCGTATATTATACATAAACATGCATGCAACACACACATAAAAACTAATAAAAATTAGTTACATTAGAGCAAGGATAGGAGATAGACTTACTCAAATCTTAGGGGTCTTCTTAGAGAACTTCAATTCTCTCACACTCTTAGGTCATATCCTCTCTTGCCCTTCCTAGTGGTTCTTCTTCTCCTTGGTATGTTCAAGGGGTAGGGGTAGAAGTAAGGGGTATTTATAGGTCTATAAGGGGAGAGATCTTTTGGTTTCTAATGAGCAGCGAGGTACCCCTACGCCCAACCATATGAATCACAAGTGTTCACGCATGATCGAGTCGAATTCCATGGATGGGACTAGTTGTGCATCTAAATCGTTATGTTCTGATCATAGTTCACTGTCTTCCCACTTAGACTAGTGGTAGCTTTGTCACATATGGTTTAGTCCAAAGAAAGGCATATGATGATGTCTAATCCTATGCTTCTCTTAATGACAATAAAGATATAAAATAATTAAGCTAATGAATAATGGAAGGTAAAATCTAACTAGCCTACATGCGATGAATATCTATTCCTAATCATATGCACATGCCTTGGACTTTGTATAACCATTGTTGGAATTGCTAAGTGTATGTCACTAGGTTTGCCAAATAATACACTATTGGATTACCAAGTAATTAACTGAAGTGCTTGTGATCAGCCATACTCATTCCGCTTAATGACAGGAATCGTAAAGAGTGATAAATGAAAATATTAACTAAGGAAAATAGTAAATAATTAAAAAATTAAATAATTGAAAGCAATAATAATCTAAGTGGATGCTGCAATAATGGAAGTAATCCTGATCTTTATTTTCGGTCATGTAACGTGTCCAAGTACATCACACTCAAATAAGAATGTTGTACAATCACAAACATCACACTGTGGGCATGCACTAGGAATAACAGAATTGGAAATCAACAATCTATGAAAAGGCTAACTAAAATCTAAAACTAATACTATCTCTCACCCATGCATCGAAGTGTTGTATTTATAGGCTACCATGGAAGAGATAATATCTGATATCTGACATTGTTTCTTAGGACCTGATATCATGTATTTGATATTGGAGCCTCGATATTGGATACCAATATCAGGGCTAACATAATTATGACTCATCATACCCCCACGACTAAATGAAAACTCATCCTCAAGTTAAAAAAAATGAGAAACAAGTTCTTTACAAAATGTTGGGAAGGTATGGAATTATTGACTGACTTAAAAAATCAAACAAACAAATGGACTTCTACATGCTACAATGGTGTTTTACAAAAATTATGGACACAACATTACAAGACACAAAAAATGGAAAGCTCATGTAATTTCCAAAGGTCATGGATCCTTCATTGCTCACTTCCCTTTATCACTAAGCTTTTGAAATTTGTAGCAATTAAGTAGTGCCTACAACTTCTCTTCTTCTATCCTTGGATCATGTACCATCTAGGCTATTGAATTGATGTGTGTTGGTACTGGTACATCCCATGGGCATGGCAGTTGTGGAAACATTTTGTTGGCCTTCATGTACCAAGTTGCAAACTATCGTCACTCTTTTTTAAATGCCTTGGCCTTTTTTTTTGAACTCATGATAATTTGTGAGTCTCCTGGCCAAGTCTAAAGTAACATCCTTCTATCCATGCTAGTAGGCTTTAACCACCTAAAGTTCTAAGTTTGCAATGTGAAGTTTGTGTAGAGCAGCTTTTTTGTCTGCAAACGGTTCTTGTATAACACATAAGTGGTTGCTACCTATTTCTCCAGCTCACTTCTAGGCCAACTTACTATTAACATGGCAAGGTTAACATATCTGAGGTTAGCCATCATCATGTATTCTTTCAAATCCTTGATCTATAGGTCTTTGTTCTTCACTTTCGCCTGATGGACTAGTGCATAACTATCCAGAATTGGCTGCCAATCAAGATTTTGTGTTGACATGGATCCAATGTGGGCTTTAGCCATCTAGATCTTTTTTTCATTTATCTACTTGTACATGCCTACCTAGTTCCAAAAGATGTCTTTTAGCTTTTCATGTTTCTTGGCCTCATTTTTCCATGCACTTATGTCAATTGTGAACTTTTTTCAAATAGTGTAAACCTCCTCCATTGAGAGGGTTCTGTTTTCTCTAACTAGTTTGCTAATATCCTAGTTGACCCTCATCAGTTGTTCTCTTAATTGATGGACACTTTCTTCCAAAACATTATTTTGTTTTTCAATGGTGGTCAACAATGATTTCTCTATAGCCAGCTATTTATTCTCTTCCTACGTGGTGGTCAATGCCATCTTGTAATCATAAGACTGTGCATTAGTAGTAGAGGCATTCCAAATCGCCTTCCCCTTTTTTTGCTTAGCAGCTTTATTTAGCTACTCTATTTTGAATGAATCAAGCTAGTTAGGTGCAATAAATTGGGCAAGATCCTATCTCTCAGCTCTTAGGGTAGTTACCTCTTATTGCAAACATTGCACTTCCACTTTTGCATGTTCCACCCTAACCTCAGCCATGACCAACTTTTCCTTGATGGTGATGAGATCTAATTGGGCTATAGTGACATCACTGGGGATGTCAAACAAGGTGGTCATCACTTATCCTATCTGCAGTAATCAGTCTAACACATCCTCATGTGCTGTAGAAGTCATCGAAGTCCCAACAAGCATTTGTGCATCTCTGGTCCTAGTCAAATCAATTAGAGATATAACAGCTACATTGAATGATTCCTCCATATGATCCATTATTACTTCTATTGCACCTACTGCATCTTGACGTTGTATTACCACTACTGTGGCACTTTATCCCATTTTGAGCATCACATGGAAAGATGTAGCATTATCAAAGATTTTCCTAGACCACTGGGATTCTCCTCCTGATTGTAGTGACACTTGTCCTCTTATCAAATTGGCTAAAATAGTGGGTTGCACCTTATCTAGGACTCTAAAGAGGCTTGATTCCTCTCTACTCCCCCAGCTGAGTGTTTCAACAATTTTCTGTAAGTGGCTCATTGCTAGCCTATAGTCTTTTGTTGGTGGTGGTGGAACTTGTGTTTCGTGGCACTGTTCAGGCTCATTTTTTGCTTCCTTTTCCAATTCTACTTCCTTCTTTGGTTCCAGTTCTTCACCAAGGTCTTTCCTTGATGCTGCCAATTTAAGTAATTAAGTGAAGGAGGCATTTTGAGCCTTCTTGGGGATGTCATTTGTGGACCCTAGGATTCTAGCATGCTTGTACAATTTCTGGATTAGGTAAGGAAATGGAAGTGTTGACTTCTCTTCCTTCTTCTCTTCAAATCACCTCTAAATTTCTATGCAATATAATTGGGGAAGGTTGGCAATATATTTATCCACTAGTATGGCACTTCTCCTAGCCGCATATGTGGAGCTCCTATTAAGTCTTTTTGTGGGAAAAAGGTGATATGTCGCTATCTTGAAATAGGTCCTCTCCTCCAGAGTTAATTCATGATATGTTTTGTCATCCTTGCTGTATGCCCACCTCAGCCACAGCTTCCAAGTGTCAAGGTCAGACCTTGTGGATAGATGGGCTAACTTAGCCCCCTCATTTGGCAGATTGAGAGCTTCAATGATTGCTTTGACTAAGAACAAAACATTGACTCCACAAATGTTGATAGTGGTACCTTCATCTTTATTGTGCTAGAATTATTAGGTTTCACCAAGGTACCATTTGTTGTTATCTAAAAGGATGGTCCATAGAGGTGATGCTTGAAGTTGCGTTCGAACTACCTCTAGAGAATGCCATAAACGAGCTGAAGTTCATCTCCATGATGACTATGGTCAACATGGATTTTTCTTGAATGGCCTCAAGGCATTCTAGGGACAATGTGAGGTGTTGTCCTTCCACAGGGGCTGGTTGTATTGTAGCCTCTCCTTAGATTAATTATCCTATGATAGGAGCCTCTTAATGGATACTGAATGATTGGGCTTCCTATTCTTCATGCTCTACATGCTCACCTTGCTGGCCCCTGCCACCCCTTGGGCATTTGGCTACTCCCTACAAAGGTCCTACTTGAGCTTCTCTTTTTGGGACCATCTGCAATCAATCAAGGATTGGATGTTACTAAGGTGTTGTTGTTTATTGTTACTAAGTTTATACCTTACTTATGACCTTAGTTCCACTAAATATTTTGTTCATTTGATTGCAAAGTTGGAAAAATTTTTGGAATATTGCCCAAAAAATGTTTATCTTGTTTATGACTCTTCACAATTGGTCCCTTTTTGCTTATGTATGCCATATTGTAAAGATTATGGTTCCTTGGGTAGAAAAATTTTTCTGGCATTAATACAACTGATTTTTCATTATAGCATTTAAAGTTTTTAACACTCTTACCCTTATAATATCCTCTAGGAGATAGTAGATTTTGGAAAATTAGTGCAAGTTTCTCACGCAAGTACCCCCCTTCCCCCCCTCCCACAACTAACTTGAGCACTTCAAGGTCAAATAGGTTCAAATAGTATGAGAATCGGAGTATTGCAAGTAGAATTTGGTTCCATAGAGCTTTGAGTTACAAGAGAAAATTTGAAAAACTCTCCTAGATGCAAATGAAAAGAATGGATTTTTTGGCACTACAAGGGTCATATATGTAGGTTTTGTGTGATCTAATATTGGGTATCTGACATTGAGGCCGACCCAAAATCAGGGTCCATGAAAGTGCATTAATTGATAGTACTGAGCATGAAAAATGAAGCTCTAGAATTGGTTGGAAGGTTTCAGGTTAGGGTCATAATTCTAGGGTAAGTGGGAAATCATTTTTAGGCACTGGAATTGTAAGAAGGTGGAGCCATCAATGTGAAAAGCATTGGAAGATACAAGAAAAAGGGGGTTACATTGATGTTGTGGAACAAATCAATTACATGATAAGGGAAATTATGAAATTTAACAATTAATCACTTAGAAGGTGAAGAATGATGTGGTTGTATCAAACAAGTACATGTCACAAAAGTTACACAAGTGGGCTCTCCCCAAAGCAGCCTCCAACCTATGATTCCCTTGTATAACCACACAAAAAAATGCCCGTAGGTACTAAACGGGGTGAATGTAATGCATACCTATGCAACAAAACACACATGTGAAAAAAATTAATTTGAGATAATAACTCCATGCTACACAAAACCACAAGTTAGAATCATATGAATAGTAAGATGAATGGACTGTAGAAAGAACTACAAAAATTGGGATGTAAAGTGTCTTACCAAAGGCATAATGAATCCTTGTGCATTATAAATGGTTGAGCAACCATTATCCCTTCTTTCTAAGATTCAAACCAAGTCCAAACCACATTTCAGTGACATTGCATTATTTCATCCTGACAACTGACAATCATAAGACTATTAGAGTTGCAAGGAGTAACATCACTTGGCATTTTGTCTAAGGGAGGAGTTTATTTATGATACTTTTTTTTATGGAAGTTCTGAGAAGTTGCCAACCTTCAAGCATGGATATATGTCTTTCTAGTGGGATCCTCTAAAATTTATTTAGTGCCTTGTTATGTGACTCTTACTCCCATTTTTTGTTAGATCTACAAGGACATAATTACAATGAAAATAACATGATAGAACATACAAAAGTGGCCAAAGAAGATCCACAAATCCCCTTGATGTCACACCCTTTACATTTCCCCTTGGTTCTTTGCTCTTCTTCCTAGACACAATGATTATGGATGATGAAAAAGAATATCATTATGGCCAATTANGTTCTTTGCTCTTCTTCCTAGACACAATGATTATGGATGATGAAAAAGAATATCATTATGACCAATTCAAGAACCTCTTATTAATGGAATGAGTGGATGGATGTCGTGGTCTCACTATCTAAATAATCAATTCCTTATGACTTGAACATAGAGAAAACCTTACCTCAATGGGCTACATGATCATTTTATTCACAAATGAGATTACATAACAAAGAAAATGAAAACAACAAATAGAAAAAGTTGGAAGGAGTAGGAAAATTTGTATCAAGAAATAAGAAATTGACAAAAAATTGTAAAACAAAAAGATGGAAAACACTTATGAATCATGAAGATTAGAATGGGGGGTATCCCTCACAACTAAATATTTGGTCACGACAAGGATTAATAAGTGAATAGATAGGATACATGCATGTATAAACCATTGCTAACCATTCATTTCCAAGCCATTGGGTGTCTTTTGGTGTTGTGGTGTCTGGGTAGATAAATCGTTGGTCACACACTTGATTGTTAAATGTATGGTGGGTTAGGGTATGAGGTGTGGTAACATTGCAGATGCCTAGCCCATGATTACACCCTTGATCATGATATGATATGCATGGATTTTTTTGTCTCCCCACACTGTTAGATTCATTTTTAGGCTTGGGATTAGAGTAATGATGGATGGTGACCCTTGTGTATGATTAGAGGATGTTGGTTGTGAAAAGGAAGGCATTGCACTAGATTGGCATTGTGTTGGTTCAGATGATGTGGTAGGTCTATGATTGATTTGCTTCTACCTATGGCCCTTCTTAAAGAAAGGACATTTTCAAGTTTGTAGTGGGAACCTACTAGTATTAGCATTTCTATGCACATTTGCAACACAAGTAGCATTTTTTTGTTGATATTGTGATGTTGAACCTTCCTGTGTCATTAGTAGTGGCATGTAATGAGGTGGAGTATGAGAATATTGAGGGTAGGATGGATGGTAAGAGGCACAAGATGGTGATCCTTCAAGGAATGTCATGGATTGATGGTACTCTAGAGAGTGACAATGGTGATTTGAAGTAGAGGACATAAAACTAGTTGGAGAAACAAGGTGTCAAACATAATATCTGTGTGGTTTCGGTAGATAGGAAGTATAGGGCTAATTTGGTGGTGGCCTCCCCCACGACTATGGTTGTTTCCATTGCAATTGATGACAATGTTGAGGCTGGTAATAAGTCCCCCTAGGATAGTACGATTGGTTGTGGCATTGTCTATAATTATTTTGTGGGAAAGGAAATCTCCTGGGCATGTGCTTCTGTACAAACTTTAGATTTAATGCACCTGCCCAATACTCATGTAGATGCAACAAGACCAGGCAATGACCCTTCAGATGGTCATATATGCAGATGTCACATCCATTATCTTCGTCTGTGGTTGAGTATAGTCTCACTTTCTTCAGCCATTTTTCTTGTTTGCCAAAAAGTATTCTTAACTGTTTCTTGCTTCTATATCCTTTGTTTATTGTGATCACCTAGTTTGTTTTGCATGATCTTCTCCTTGACCATCTCAATGAGAGTTGTAACATTTTCATATACCCATTCAGACAGCCTATTAAACATTTCTTCAAGTTCATCAATAAACTTTTGTATCGACAAGGTTTGTTGTGGGATCACCTTATCGAGAGAAATCTCTATCTCCTTACCATAGATATGGTCCTCCTTTTCTTAAAGAGTTGGTTCCCACTAATATTTTTTGACATTCTCCCATTGGCATATCTCTCCTTCTTTTACCACATGCTAGATTAGCTCTTAGATCTGATGGGTTTGTAGCTCATATAATTGACCTGGGGCATACATCCCAAGGGTCTCACTTGTTTCATTAAAAACCCCATCTATGATGTGAAAAAGTTGCCTCTCCTCAGAGAAACCATGGCCTAGGCATCTATTTAATAGGGAATAATATCTATCTAAGGCCATGTACAAGGGTTAATGTTGTTCTTGCTTTCATCCTTGGATCTGTCTCCTCAGGTTGGACACCCTTGCATAGGTTTGGTATTTCTTGTTGAAGAGTTTCAGCATTATGAACCATCATTGGATTGAATTTAGTTTTAACGATCTATACCACACTTCAACTTTATCAATTAGTGTCCTAGGAAAGAGCTTAAGCTTTTGCCACTCACTTTCAATGTTGTACCAAGCACAGGCATCATGGAAGGCTTGTATATGATATTGTGGATCTAAATCATAGCCTCCTGCAAATATTATAAATGTCAAGCCTGGGTAGGCAACTCTCTTTGTAATGCCTATGAGATATTTTAATTGCCTCTTTGATGTACATCAAGCTCTTAGTGGCCAACAAGGGTTCATTGTCTTTAGACATGTTGTGGTAAAAATTTCTATGTCTATTCGTTTGATTGTGAAAATGTTGTCTATGTTCATTTTGATGTCTTTGATTACTCTTACTGGTTTGATGTTAATGCCAATGATAACTTTGGTCTCTATATCTACATTCATCTTTGTCAAAACTACATGTGAAAGAGGAAGAGGAAGATGAGGAACTGGAAAGATTACCATGGCTTCAATGGTGTTCCCTAGGGTCCCTTGATTTATCTGTTCTAGATTTCAAGGAGCTTTGAGGCCTTGAAGCCTCCCCTTATCCAAGACTTACTTCATCTCATCTAGGATTATTTTTCTTAGGTGAATGTAGTCCTTGAGTGTCATCAAGGTGGTCATGAACATATGAAACCCCTGCATAAGGTTGATCACTCCAATTTTCATCACTATTTATCTTGTTAGTTCTCCAATGAATGTTTTCATTATATAGTACATTATCGCTACCTTATAAAAGAGACATTGTTGTTGGTTTATGGTGTGTGTGACTTAATATTTTCTGAAAGATGTATCGTTAATGCATTTTACAACGATTGTGTATGATATAACTAATCTAGAAAACTAGCACCATACCTAGCAATGGTGCCAATGATGAGTGGCAAGATACCCTACACCTAACCATACGAATCACAAGCATCCATGCATGATCTAGTTAAATTCCATGGATGGGACTAGTTGTGCATCTAAATCATTATGCTCTGATCGTAGTCACTATCTTCCCACTTAGACTAGTGGTAGCTTTGTCACATATGGTTTAGTCCAAAGTGAGGCATATGATGATGTCTAATCCTATGTTGCTTCTAATGATAATAAAGAGATAAATTAATTAAGCTAATGAACAATGGAAGGTAAAATCTAACTAGCCTACATGCAATGAATATACATTCCTAATTATTCGCACACACCTTGGACTTCATATAACCATTGTTGGAATTGTCAAGTGTATGTCACTAGGTTTGCCAAATAATACACTACTGGATTACCAAGTAATTACACTTAAGCACTCATGATTAGCCATACTCATTCTACTTAATGATAAGAATTGTAAAGAGCAATCAATGGAAATATTAACTAAGCAAAATAGTAAATAATTAAATAATTAAACAATTGAAAGTAATAATAATCTAAGTGGATGCTGCAATGATGGAAGTAATCCCGATCTTTATTTCTAGTCATGTAACATGTCCAACTACATCACACTCGAATAAGAATGTCGTACAATCACAAACATCACATTGTGGGCATGCATTGGGAATAACAGAACTGGAAATCAATAATTTATGAAAAAGGTAACTAAAATTTGAAACTAAAACTATCTCTCAACTGTGCACCCAAGTGTTGTATTTATAGGCTAGCATGGAAGAGACAATATTGGATATCTGACATCATTTCTTGGGACCCGATATCGCATATCTGATATCGGATATCCAATATCAAGGCTAACATAATCATGACTCATCAGTTTCTAACAATGATGTGTTAGTCTAGTGATAAGACTCTTGATTTGAAAGCTTCAAGTCATGGGTTCAATTTTTGTGGGCAATTTTGAGTTATATATCTTGAGGTATACCTATATTATAATTATTTTAGGGGTACAACATCCCTTGATCTTTTGGATTCAAGAGAGTTTTATATTTAGTGTTGATAGTTGGAGGTTAGAAGATGTCACCTCCATTGGAAGCTTTTAGGAGAGTATTCTTTTTCTAGAAGGAGATATTTTGACTTTTTAGAAAGTTCTAGTGAAATTATCCTCTCCATTCCACCTATCACTTATGTTCATATTTTACATTTATTTCACCTTAGTTACTATTTATTTTACCAAGGTTACTATTTACTTACCATCTTTTACAATGGTAACTATTCATTTACCATATTTGAGGTTACTATTCATTGCCCATCATTTATAGAGGTTACTATTCATTTACATTTTATCCCTTTTTATAATGAAATATGTACTTCTTCCTAAGTTCACATTATCTTAGCTCTAAGAGTTATGTATTATATGGAATAAGTAATTTTACTCAAGATTATAATAAAACATTCAAAATAACCTATTTATTAAGTACTCCAAGTACATCCAAGATATATTACATATTAATATTTGTTGATTCCTATTAACCTTTTAGTATGCCAAAACCTTAATGAAAATGAAGAACATAAAATGTTTGTGGTGGATAATGTTTTTGCAGGACATGAACAAGAATTCACAATGAGATCTAAGAACTCAAGGAAACAAGATCTACAATGAGATGTTGAAATGAAGACTACGTGGGCAAGATGAGAGTATGGATGAAAATAAAGGCTACAAATCAAATGAAGATGTTCCAAGGACTAGCATGAAGGCAAATTGACAAGAGAAAGCCTCATAAGTCAAAGCTTAAAAGTTGAGGAGACATCTCTAAAAATAGTAGATATTTATGTTCAAAAGTAGACATCTCCCTATAGACATCCCATCTGCTAGTGGGACGTCTTTCCTGAATTGAGGTCAATCTCAATTAGACATCCCAAGTTCAAAGTAGACGTCTACACTAGCTGTTTGGTAGTCGTTGCATGAATTTCAAGGAGTTTTCAAAAACTTTGAAGTTATAAGATGATGTCAAAATCTTGGGAATTGTGTAAGCACTATTCACATTCAAGCTCATCATTGTCTATTCTATGTAATTCTATTCTTTCTCCTCATTATAACATCATTTTCTTAATTGTTATTTGTATTGAACTTCAAGTAGAAGGACTTGTAAATTTAGTTCCATTCTTTCCTTATTATTTTCTCTCTTTCTTGTAGCCCTGCAGGGTTGATGTGTTTCTTGCAAGAAGGCATCCATATTGAGCTTGTTGGAACCTTGTGGGGTTGATTGGTTTTACAACATCAAAACACTTTGGACTAGAGCTCAATTTTGTAAAGGTTGTGAGATCATTGAAATCACATTCTGAGCTTGTTATGACCTTACAGGATTGAGTGGTTTTGTAGCAATGAAACACTACAAAGTGGAGCTTAGAGCTTGTACAAGATGTGATGCCCTTCAAACCACATTTTTTAAGAAACAAAGTTTGGAGGTGCGCATGGATTCTACCCTCCGAGTGTGGATGTACCCAAGTTGGCGAAAAACATAAAACTTGATGTGTTCACTGGGCAGGTGCACTTTTAATTGAGGAATTTATTCAACCCTCCTTCTAAGTTCTTGATCCACAATTATTATAATGCAAATTTATAATATAGTAAGCAAGAATTTAAGACATCTTCTTCTAGTGATATTGATGCAACTAAGATGCCTAATTTTATTCTCTCTGATAATGTATATTAATCATTGGTAGCTCATCTTACATCATGATATGTGTTCATGCAAATCTTGGATTACTTGCATTGTAATTGAATTTTTGCTTCACAATTAAATGATGAGATGTAAAAACATAATATTCAAGTTATTTAGGTTAATTATTATTTTTGTTTTTTCTCTTTGTTGAGCTAGGTAATGTTTTGATGGTTTATCATGTCCTAGTTATAGGATCTTTTATACATAAGCATGTAGTGTTGATTATTCATAACTGTACTCCATATTTTGATCTTCAAGTAGAAGAATATTCTAAAGTTTCATGTTTTTTTGAGCTATTTAAATTTTTGTTGATTTTGTAAAAAGCTAACGATAAAATTAAGCATATGGAATCTATTACCACATCATTTAGTTTTTGTAAATGTTTTTTTTTTTGTTCAAATTAATCTTCTTAATTGTAGAAAGGAATTGGTTCTACATGCAAAAAGAAAGACTTGAATTCAACAAATTACCTATTATAATCTTCCTAATTCTTACAATGTTAGTCATTTTGAAGAACATTTGTTCAATGTTTGTCACTTTTTTCTTAAGAACAAATGTTGAGAAAAAGAAAAAATGTGTTAATGTCAAGGAAAAGAAAACAATATGTTGAAGCTAAAGATAAAAAATAATATTAAGTTAAATATATGAATAATTATGATAATGTTAATGATAAGAATGATCAAATGACAATAAAGAAGCTAAAGAAGATAAAAACATCTACAAATAGTTTTACTTTTACTATAAGTGTTAATCAATCTGGGTATATAGTATGTAAGAAGAATTTTTGCTTATGTAAAGGAGATTACTCTCTACCTAAAGACTATGTTGTCATTGATAAGTGAAGTTTAGAAGATGCTAAAGAGACTCAATGTAAGATCAATCGTGACAAACATTATGTACTAGCATCTAATATTGTACCTTTCTCACCTATAAAAGCTAGTATTTCACTAAAGCTTTTCATTGCTACATCAAATCCTTTTGCTATTTTAAGTTTGTGTACATATATTGAAAATGATATAAATCTTGTTAGGACTAGGACTATCCTTTCTTCAAATAATTAGTTTTACTCTTTGATGTTTGTTAAAGCATTTGATCATTCACTTAAGTATACATCCTTAAACTTAGAAAGTTATTCCTTTTATATTATTTTTAAGGCTTTTGTTAGAGCATAGTCCTAGGTTAAGGTACAATCATTAGTTTCTTAAATTCATCTATTCACAGTTACGAATAGTCATGATGGTTTATTAAAGAGTCACAACTTCTTACGAAGGATTAAAAGATGCAAGTTCTTGCTTCGTAATGTCTAGAAAAACAATGAAACAACAAGGGAACAATAATGAAGAAGATATGAATATGAAGAATGATGAAGAGTAAAGATAAGTTTAAAAGAGACTAAGTAAGATAGAGAGGTGACATTGAAATAACAACCACAACAATGTTCATAATACAAAATAGTTAATGAACCATAATAATTTGTAGAATTACGAAAGAGTAAATAGGAGCATCTAACAAGACTAGAAGATATTACAAAGCACAAAAGTCATAACAAGAATCCAATCACCAAAACCAAAAGATCGAAGTGACTCAATGTTAAGAAGTGTTGCAAAAGATGAGAAAATTTCCTATTGTAGAAGGATCTAGTTTTCTAAATAGGAGGAGAAGATCCAAGATGCTCCATTCATAATCTGGTCTAGTTTCTTAAATAGGAAGAGAATACCATCAAGAAGGTTACGATGGAGTAAAAAGAATAACTAAGAAGAGGGATAGGCTATGAATAAGGTAGTAATCCATAACAAGCCAAGTTGTGGATTACTAAAGGAGTCCATGAGGGCTCAATCCACGTATAATTGACCAACTAGGAAAGTTTTCAAAAGACCTATCATGAGTAATAGGCAAAGACATGCATCGTAAGGATGTAGCCAAAAAGAATATGTTATGAAAAATTGTTTCATAAAGCCTAGTAAACTAAGCTGGAGTGGCTTAGATAGCTATTGATGAGTGGCGAGGTACCCCTACACTCAACCATACAAAACGAGCGTAGCACGCGCGATCCGGTCGAACTCTGCAGACTAAATGCCTACACACCCTATGGAACACTTGGGGTTAATCATTCGTTGTCTTCCCAGACTTACTTGTAGTTGTCACGGTGTATGGTTAAGTAAGTCCGAGGTATATGATTTTTATAGTCTTTTATGTTTTTCTCCTATGCTATTGAGGTGAAGGGTTGAGAAAGCTAACTAACTCTAACTAAGGACTAAGTCTAAATTAACTAGCGTCAACATCCGTTCCCACTTACCGTACACACCCTAAACTGATGCAACTATGGCTACCAAATGCTAATCGTTGCTGGGATCACCACGCGTAACGCATGTGCTCGAAGTGGTCATACTGAGGCACCTAACTAGGAGGAAAGGGTTGAGAGAATCTATCTAGCCTAAGTGCGATGAGCAGTCGATTCCTTGACTAACCGTACACATCTGGGACTACCACTAGGATTACCAAGCGTAGATCCTGGATACGCCACTAGGTTACCAAGTAGTCACACAAGATGCTCGTAATCAAGTCGTACTCATACCGCATGCGATGAGCAGCCGATTCCTTGACTATCCGTACACATCCTTAGATGCTCGTAATCAAGTCGTACTCATACTGCATTTTAGGAAAGCAATAAATAACATTTAAATAAAATCCTATTCCATGCACTGCAAGGTTTATCCAATCAAGTTCGTCTTTATTGCTGTACACAACTTGTGTTCAGGTACAATGTTGCTCAAATAAAGATCCATTCACTCTAGGACTCCTACTGCAAGCACATGGAAAATTAATCTATCTCTAGAGTGATCAACCTTCCAGAGCTTCGCTACTTCTAGACCAGGATGGGAAATAAGGGGAGTGCCACCTCTTATTTATAGATTTGGCGGCAGACTACGATATCGTGTATGCGATATCACATGGGATGCGATATCTCGACGACCGCGATATCGCGTCTCATCAGCTATGAAGAAGGAACAGTAAATTTGGTCCAAGTACAGAAGTTTGTAATACATTAAGTTACGAACTATAGTCATAAGTATATTATAACCTTATAATGAAGAAGTGAATATGAACCAAAAGAAGATGCACTGCCAGCAAGAGCAACATCACTAAAACATAGGATGTTCTAAGAAAAAGAAAACTTGAGGATACAATAAGCCCAAAGAGGATAGAATTAGTACAACATAGCTTTGTTCATTGTAAGAGGATTTGTAAGCAATCAAGTTAATAAGACTTGGAATACTCAAAACTACTAAGAATATGAGGAGTAGTTACAATTATGAAGAGAGTTATGATGTTACATTTCTATAATATTAATATTATGATGAGCTATGAAAAAGTGCATCTTCTTGTACTAGTTCCTAAGGCACTAATGTTGTATCATGAACACAACAAAACATCTATATATATATAAGATCTAATAGGTTTCTACTCAATGATTAAGCATGTGATGTATTTGGAATTTTTCTTACTTATTATTAACATTTGTTGGAGTCAAACATACACATACACTCTCTCCTTGGTGATATTATTTCATACTTTACGATGTTTTAAAAATCAAGGGAGTTGTTGGACCCCAACAATATTATTAATAATAAACAGATTGTTAATGTTAATGCATCATTATAGTAGAATAAATGTAAATAAGTAAATGGCAACAACAAAAATTACTAGAAAATAAAAGTACAACTTCAAAGCAAACAACATTATTATCTTGGAAAAATTCTAGGAATTGTTTCAACTCTAACAATCCTTAGAAATCCAAGCCTTCTTACTTTGAGAGTTAAAACAAGCTTAAATCAAGCTTACAAAAAAGCAAAAGACTACAACTTAAATTTTCTTCACACATCCTTTACTTTGGTGTTGATGCACACCCACTTTGATTTATGATGATGTGATAAGACCACTCAAAATCCACTTCTATAGTGGGCATTATGTCATGCTTTGGGTAAAAGCCAAATTATGGATTTATAATTCATAAATAATCATGATCCAATTAGGTGTTAATGGTTACATATTCTCTTTTCATATTACATACTTTGGCTTTGTTATTTTCAGCCAACATGCCACAAATAATTTATTAAGATGGAAACCATTACAAAATGAAGGTGTCTTATACTTAAAATTAACAACACACATCACATGCTTAATACTAAGTAGAAAAAATGAAAAAAATATATGAAAAGAAAAAACTTGCCAATTTTAAGGGTATATACTCAGGTATACAACTTTACAAATAATTCTTTAAAAAATCAATAGAGGAAAACTAGTTATTAGTAGGAAGGTGATCTCAATCCCAACAACATTTATATCACTTTCAACATTTGTGCTTGAACTTAAACTAGAAAAATGATTTGAGATAGCAATAAAAAACTTTGCTAAAATACCAACTTTCGTAGAAAAGAGGAATCCAACAAAAAATGATGGCATAAATTTTCCATCATATTTCCCACCATAATTAAAATTATGTTGGGAGTTGTTACCATTAGTAATAGTTTACTTATCAACATGAGTTTTAACATTTGAGTTAAGAGTGTTTTTATTATATAAGGAAAAATTTATCACCTAAGCTATTTGTCTTGTTTGATTAATATTTTTTATAAAACTAATAAACATATTTGGAGAAGCTTTTGTTTTATCTAGTTTCTTTATTACCATTAGATCATTCTTATTATTAACATTAACTTAATTTTTGATATCTTCAACTTCCTATTGTTTTTCTTTCTATTTTCAACTTAAATATATTTTTTCTTTCCATTAGTAACTTCTTTTTAAGTAAAAAAGATCAAATATTAAACAAATGTCATTCACAATGATAAAAATTGCAAGAATTAGGAAGATTATAATATGTAATTATTTGAATATAAGGATTCCTACCTATTTGTAATAGCAATTCCTTTTTGCAATTAAAAAGATTGATTTCAAAAAAAAAAGTGTATACAAAAACCAAATGCCATAGAAATAGATTTCATGAACTTAGAAGACTACCAATTTCCTACTCAGATTTCTAAACAATCAACATAAGATTAAATAGCTTGACAAACATGAAAATTTAAAATATTCTTTAAAATAGAAATTAAATTTGGAGTCAACTTATGAATGATCAATACTACATGCTTATCTATAATCGATCCTATATCTAGAGAATGTTATACCATCAAAGCATTACCTAGCTTAAAAAGCAGAAAAAAATATTTGAACAAAAAAACCTTTGATTATGAGATAGGTAATCTAGAATTCGAATAAATACATATCTTAATGTAAGGTTAGCAACCAATAGCTCATATACATCATCCGAAAGAACAAAATAAGGTGTCTTCATTACATCAACATCACTAGAAGAAGGTGTCACAAATTTTTGATCATAAGCTTAGAAATCTGCCTTTTGAGATTCACTAGAAATTTTTACATTGATAAAAGAAACAAAAATTTCAACATTGGTTAAAGAATTTGAGAGTAATATAGAATCTCCCATAGGAGAATTTTAGATAAATTAGATTTATTGGAGAAAATTTGAAGAGAGAAAAATTAAATCTGCTAAAGAAACATCAAATTTGTTTGTCTTAAAAATTAACTTATAAGTTATTTGATGAATCACAAGCATTCACACATAATCCAGTCAAATTCCATGGATGGGACTAGTTGTGGCATCTAGATCATTATGCCTTGATTGTAGTTTGTTGTCTTTCCACTCAAACTAGTGGTAGCTTTGTCATATATGGTTTAGTCTAAAGTGAGGCATATGATAACTGATGTTATTTCAACTTTATGCTACTCTTAACAATAAGAAAGAAATCAATTATTTAACTAATTAACAATAGAAAGTAAAGTCTAAACTAGCCTACAGATGATGAGTGTCCATTCTTAGCTTACCATACATGTATTGAACCCATGTATCCAATACTAGGATTACAAAGCACTATGCTATTGGGCAAACCAAGCAATAACACTACTAGGGTGACCAAGCGAATACGTGTTTATGATCGAAATTGGTCACACTCATTTTGCCAACTCATTAATATACATGAAAATTTAAATATTAATTAAGTACATGAAAAGTAAATTTCATGGAAAGTAAATCTAATCTAAGTCAAAATATTGTAATGAATAAGAATCAATCTCAATCTTATTACTGTTCATGGAATGTGCCAAGTACATTGCCACTTGAATGAGACACCGTATAACTAACTCAGATCCACATTGCAGGTGCTTACTAAGTGTTCTCTAAGACTAAAAAATAAAATTGCAGGAGTTCACCTACTCTATTGACTAATTGACTAAAAACTTATGTCCAAATTGTGTGCCCAAGTGCTATATTTATAGGCCAACACACATCCCGCAATATTAGATATCTAACATCGCTTCTTGGGACTTGATATTAGGTATCCAGTATTAGAGCTAAGCAAAATATGGTTCATCATAACCCCCATGACTAAATGAAAACTCATCCTCAAGTGAACAAAAGGAGGAACAAGTTTTTTACAAAAAATTGGGAATGATGGGATTATTAACTAACACTAACTATTGACTGACTCTAAGTGTCACATTACAAAATTTTATTTAGGTGGAGGCATACAAAATGATAGAGTGACAAAAACACTAGGTAGACATTGAAGATTACAAAATGTACAGAGGTCTTCAAAAATTCACTGAAGATGATTT
Organism: Gnetum montanum; assembly: GCA_015680685.1. Lineage (NCBI taxonomy): Eukaryota > Viridiplantae > Streptophyta > Gnetopsida > Gnetales > Gnetaceae > Gnetum > Gnetum montanum. The sequence continues at coordinate 155,445 of MNCI01034498.1, read as the reverse complement.
TTATTGTTGCCTTTAGCGATGCCAGACTTGCAGCCTTGATTATTATGTTGATGCTTCTCTAGTTATGTAAAACATTCTTGAAGGATGGATTGAAATTTCTTCTTATCATTCAATGGATCTAGCAAACATGCAAAGTTTGAGCTGCTATTGTGTATGTGCTATGATTTTTCCATGGGCATATCCTTCATTGTTCCCCTCTCAGCTTCATTTTTGTGCCTGGAAAAAGACCTTCTTCCTTAGGCATTTCTTTTAGCATCATCTGTAGTCACCAAAGGATCAACATTAGTTTTGGTAAATTTTCCTTAATAATTAGCACTTTTTGAATCCCTTAGTTTGCATTTAAACACAAGGTGATGATAGCATACTATGCCCAAGGCTATGAGGTAAGTAAAATCATCAAGTTGTTCACATTATTTTGATCAATTACTATTAGTTACCATGATGTTCAAAAATAGGATGTTAGAAAAATTTCAAAGCAGACATCCCTAGCCCCCATTACTAATAAGCATAACTTTGAAAGCACATAATTTTTCAAACAATTAAAACCAAAGGTCTAATTCAGAAGATGGCCAAGAAATATATTAATGGATATGGAAATAGAAAAGTAGGAAAAATTAATAAAATGGATGAGAAGTAGTTCCAAAATCATGCATAAATTCAGAGAAACTATCACTAATGTTCTGGAAGATGTGAAGGCTAGTTCAAAGCCATGATCAACAAAATTATGCAAGTGAGTCCTCCCCAAAGCAGGTGCCTACCATAATGCCCTTGCATAACCACTCCTATAGATGTTTGTGGGCACCTAAGAAGTTAAATGTAAACCAAGCTTTTATTCAAAACAACACACAACTGTCATGGTTGGGATGTTGCAATATACTACACAAAACCAAAAGGCCCATAATCGCATATGGTAGTGAGGTGAATAATGAGATGAGAAGATGTAAGGTACTTAACCATGTCCACAATAGGTTCTTGTGAAAAATGTGATTAAAATTATCAGCGTACTTGATGAGAACGATTACTCTAGTGGTTTATTCTAATTATTAGAGTGGCAATTTCTCTAAAATTAGAGTGACAGTTTTTCTAATTATTAGAGCAGTTGCTCCCAAGCCTATAAATACAGCACCCACGCACACAATTTAGGAGGAAGTCTTGGAAGGAAGTCTTTCAAGGGAAGTCTTTTAGGAGTCAAGTAGTGAAACTTTTGTAGTTAGAGTATTTTCCAAGTGCCAGTAGCAAGAGGTCTAAGTGTGGATGGATCTTTATTTGAGCATTGTGTACCTGAGCACATCTTGTGTACGACAATAAAGACGAGCTCTTGGATTCATCCTTGCAACACTTGAGACTTTTTTCTTACTCATTTCCTTTATTTTATTTTCTTCTGCATTTATTTTATTTTATTTTATGCACTTTACATTTCTTTTATTAGCACACACAGTACGATCACTTCGAGCATGCGTGTAACACTTGGTAACCTAGTAATGATTAGCGTTTGGTAATCCTAGTAGTGTTGCACTTTTTCAGGATGTGTACGGCAAGTGAGAATGGATAATGGTGTTAGGATTAGTTTAAAGCCTAGTTAATCAGTAGTTAAGTTAAATTAGTCACTTAGTTATCTCTCTCTCTCCTCCCTTATTAGCAATAGGACATAAAAACATAAAAGCTATAAAAATCATATGCCTCAAACTTACTTAACCATACAATCGTGACATACAAGTAAGTTTGGGAAGATAACGATCAACCAACCAGTCCTTGTTCCACAAAGGCGCATAGGCACTTAGTCCTTAGAATTTGACCAGATCATATGTGGAACACTTGTATTCATATGGTTGAGCATAGGGATACCTCGCCACTCATCATTGGCGTCGTTGCCGAGGACTTAGTTGTTTGTGTGCTAACTAGAACATAGGAAATCATTCGCATCATTGGAACGAACCCTTAGGGTTGATTAAGGAAATAATAAACAAGAGTACATTACACACTGAACAGACAAATATGTCTCTTTCTTCATACGAAAGCGCCTCACTACCTAGGTTTGAAACATGAAATAGTCAGTGGCGTAATACACATGATGTTGATATGCCAGTCCCTCAACAAGTTCGAGTGGTATATATTCATCCTGATGAGTATATACCAAACTTTAGCTTTATCCTCCATCAAGATAAACAACTATGTTGGCAAGACTTAGAAGGTAACATAGTGTTACCTCCCGATCGTTCAATCCTGAGCATGCTTCTTCGTGCTCTCACATGAATTGGCATGTCGCACTTACACATAGATTACGTTGTGCAAGATCATGACTCAAGAGAATACCATCCCACAGAGGCACAATGTCAAAGGGACTTACAACAGGAGAGACATCATAAGTCTTTGAAGGGTAAGTGGTCCCAGGATGCCCCACATGTCTTAAGTGAAAATGAGGGTGGTGAACTTACCTTAGGCAATTCCTCCCCTTGACTTTGGCCAAGGGGTTGTGTATCAGGACCTTCATTCCACTATTCATAACTTGGGTTCTGATACCCATGGGCACAAAGGATCCAAAATAGGGACACAAATTCATGATAAAGGTGGACATTCTGATCACAATCGCGATCAGGGCCAAGACCGTAGAAGAGAAGGTAGAAAAATCCATCATGATGACAGTTCTCCTTATTCTTCACCTTCATCATCTCCTTCACCCTCTCCTTCAAAATCTGGACGTGGTCATAAAGAAAAAGACCATGAGAATAAAGGTAGGCAAAGTGGAAGTCATAGACGAAATAGCCAGGAAAGGGGACGAGGGCACTCTAGAGAGTCATGACATAGAAGAAGGGAGAGTAGGGAACAATGTAGGCATCATAGATGCCATGGACAAAACGATCATGATGAACCCCTACTCGTTACTCAAAGTATGTTGGACATAACTAAGGCTGTTAGAATTCCAACAAGGCACCAGAAAGATAGTAGGATCAAGAGATTAGATATGAACAATATCCCACGATTTCAAGGGGGATACAACACTAATCCTCAGACTCACTTACAAGCATTCCATGATGCGTGTGACTTACAAAATATAGAGAACGAATGGCAAAAACTTATGTTGTTTCCACGGACACTAGTTAAAGAAGCGAAAAGTTGGTACTGGTCTTTAGAATTGGAATCCATTCGTAGGTAAAGTACTATGTTAGAACTATTTAATGACAAGTACCAAACGTACTCCCAAGTGTCTAACTTGCGAAGGCAAATCCAAGGCTGGAAACAAGGAGGATATGAACCCTTGGATGTTGCCATGGGCTAATATTATGCACTATTACATCGTTGTCCTGGCCATGGTTATTCGCAAAGGGATCAACTATGCCATCTCGTGGATGGGCCTAAGCATGAAACGAGAAGAACCCTTGGGACTTATGCCCAAGGGAGAATATCCAAACTTAGGTCCCATCAAATTCAAAGACTATTGGAGCAAGTTGCTAAGGAAGAAGGTGAGCTACAGAAGAGAGAAAGTGCAAAAGAGTATAACTGAGATCCTTCCCTCCGAAAGAGGGGAGTAAGATTTTGTGAGGATGAAGAAGAGTCACCACTCAAAGAGATGGTGAATATGAAAACTTTGCCTATCCAAAAGATGACATCAGAAGTTTTGGCAAAGGTAGACCAAATGTGGGATTCTCTACACAATAGATTTCAAACTATTCTTAAAATAGTAGAGGAGTCTAGAGAGCAAGGTAGTGATCGCGAAAAAAGAAAAAAGAGAGAAGATGAACATGCATGTAGCAAGGGTGAGGGCAAAGTTTCCATCATTGAAGAGGTTGTGGATTTGGAAACAAACAATGATAATGGATGTGAGATATGTCAATATGACCATCCTAAGGGATGTTGCCCTATAATCTCACATCTATAGGAGTCTGAGGTGTATGCACTCAACCCACGATTAAACAAAAGGCAAACACCCCAAAGGTTATATCCTCAAGGTAACCCAAGGCAGTTCCACCAACCCTTAACATATTATCCCAATGGAACTCCACCACAACCAATTGAGCAATATCAACAGTGGCAGCATCCATAATCATGGAGAATGCTACCACCAAGGCAACAGTATCCTTACCGGCAACCTAACCCGTATGGATATTACATGCAGCAGCCAATCTCCCCATGACTCTACTGGTCACGTCACTCCTTAACCTCACTACCAAGCCCATGAGTATTATGAGACTCCCTCTTCTAGAGGCGATATTCCGCAAGCATATCATCCTTCTCATCTGGTCACATCTCTTCCACCAATAGCTTCACTACCACCTAATCCCACGATGCCAGGTGAAATCCCTACCCAGCCATAGCAACCTAATGCCACGAGGGCTGTTAACTCTCAACCTACTGTTGGTTCCAACAAACACATGAAGAAAAGACCTTTCTTTAGAACCAACAATCCAACCAAGCACTTGCAATCACAAGCAGATGATTCCTTAGATGCTTTAGTATCAATCAAAACTCCGGAGCCTCCTTCAACTCAACCACCACACTCAATGCATACAATCATGCTAACATATGCCATCACTGATTGGATCAAAGCTAGCCACCTTCCTAGAAAATTCTCTGATCCTAGGAGTCCTCTAATATACTTACAAATCGCTAAAACTACACCGTGCAAGGCTCTTTTAGATTTAGGTTCCGGTTTCAACTTAATTTCTCAAGAAATGTACAAGGCCTAGAACCTGCCTCCATTAAAAAAGAGCAACATCCATCTAGAGTTGGTTGACTAATCCATCACTATCCCATTGGAACTGGTGGAAGACATTGTTACCACTATTTGTAGGTGGTCATACCCAGCTAACTTCCTAGTGATTCAGGTAAACAATGGTAGGGGGGACTTCCCAATCATGATGGGAAGAGCATGGCTAAGCACCATCGACGCATGCCTAGGAATCTATGATCTTTCCTTAGAAATATCAAAGGAAAGTACATTCAAAAAGATTGAGAAGAAGAAAGTTTTGTGCATCGCATACAGTGACACATGGTGTAATTGCATGCAAAGGTCATGGTTTGTGCAAAGTTGAACATTGCCTACATGCAATTAGTGTGCATAAGTGATCAACATACAAAGATGCCTATATGAAGCAACCATACAACATGAAGGCACCCAATGGCTAAGAGTTGATCAAGAAACCAGTTCACTCATATGCATAGAACTAACTGAGGGTTTAACTTGCACTTAAATCGATAGCATAGACACGTTAGAGCAAGTCCACTGCCAACTTTCAAATCTTAACCTTGAAAATGTTAACTGGGGGAAGTTGGAAATCCCTAAGAAATTTAAGCAGGAGCCCCTCGAGCTAAAACCATTGCCCACCGGTATGGAATACATGTTCCTTAAAAATGGAAAATTAGTAATTATCAACACTAAGCTTGCTCCTCAACAAAAAGAAGAACAGCTAAAGGTAATCAATAGATGGTCAAAAGCCTTTGCTTGGTCGTATTCCAAATTAACCGGAATAGATCCTAGGATATGCCAACATAGGATTTGCACCGACCCCTCCATGAAGCCTTGAAGACAACTATAAAGGCATTTGAACCCAAAGTTGAAGCAAGTAGTTAAGGAAGAAATCGAACAGCTTCTCAAGGCTAGGTTCATATACCCCATTGCTGATAGCGAATGAGTTAGCCCCTTAGTTATTGTGCTTAAAAAGGGAGGCAAATGGAGGGTGTGCATAGATTTTAGGCTACTAAATATGGCAACATTCAAAGATCACTTTCCATTGCCATTTGTTAACCAAGTCTTAGACACCATCATAGGGCATCGCTACTATAGTTTTCTAGATGGATATAGCGGATGTAATCAAATACAAATAGCCCTAGAAGACCAAGCCAAGACTACGTTCACCGGTCCTTGGGGAACATTTGCATACAAACTAATGTCGTTTGGTTTGTGCAATGCCCCTGCAACATTTCAACAACTAGTTCTAAGCATCTTCCAATATTAGATAGGAAATGGTGTGGAGGTTTTTATGGACGACTTCTCCACTTATGGAGCAAACTTTGATCAAGCCTTGGACTAGTTGGAGCAAGTGTTAAAAAGATGTGTAGAAACCAATTTAAGGATCAATTGGTCAAAAAGTCATTTGATGGTCCAAGAAGGTGTAGTACTAGGGCACAAAATCTCACACACAAGGATAGAGGTAGACCTCGAGAAAATCAAAATTATCAAAGGAATTACCCATCAACTGGAAACTATCAAAGATATTCGATCATTCCTTGGACATATTGGCTACTATAGGAGATTTATTGAGAACTTTTCAAAGGTTTCCAAACCATTGGTGGAATTAACGAAAAAGGATGTACCTTTCAAGTGGATTGGGGAACGCGAATTAGCTTTTCAAACTCTGAAACAGAAACTAGTAGAAACACCCATTCTATAAGCTCCTGACTGGTCCAAACCATTCCATATCATGACTGACACATCCAACTATGCTCTAGGAGTCGTACTTACACAGTTAGATGACCAAAAGTGCTCTTATTACATCTATTGTGCAAGTAGGAGTATCACTGGTGCACAACTTAACTACACTACCACAGAGAAAGAATTAATGGCTGTAGTGTTTACACTAGAAAAGTTTAGACACTATGTATTGGGATATAAAGTATATATACATACAGATCATAGTATAATCTGGTTCCTCATGAATAAGCCAATGGTAAGCCCTCGTATCATACGATGGCTTGTAATCTTACAAGGGTTCAATTTAACGATGATAGATCGCAAGGGCACTGAGAATGTAGTTGCTGATCATTTATCTCGGTTGCTATGGGACAACAAAGAGGATGAGTATCCAATTTCTGATCATTTCCCTGATGAATTCCTCTTTGCTGGTGTAGTGAATAATCAATCATCCACAAAGAGAAACTAGTACAGTAGCATTCTTACCTATCTCCTCACCCAACAAACACCACAAGCGTTAAACCTTAAGAAGAAACAATAGTTTCTTCACTAAGCCAAGTACTTTATGGATATCAATGGACAACTTTACAAACTATGTCCCGATGGCTTGGTTTGATGGTGTGTTCTTGATATAGATCAACTACGAGTTCTCAAAGATGCTCATGAAGGTTCTTGTGGGGGTCATTATACTAGGAGACGAACAACCATCAAGATCTTACTTGCAGGATAGTATTGGCCTACAATATTTCAGGATGCCGATCATCTCGTCCAATCTTGTGAGTGTTATCAACATGATGGGGGAATGATTGCTAGAATGGTGGGTCCACAACAATGAATTCAACTATTAGAACCCTTCGACATTTGGGGAATTGATTTTATGGGGCCGATTACACCAATGTTCAATGGAAAAGCCTATATCATTGTTGTTGTTGATTACCTAACTAAATGGGCAGAAGAAGCTGCTATTAAGGATTGTACATCATCTATAGCTACATGATTTGTTCAACAATAAATCATAAATAGGTTTGGTGTGCCTCGTGCACTTATTTTAGACAATGGTACCCACTTCACAGGTGCAACTTTTCAGAAATTAATGCAACACTTAGGGGTTGAGCATAAATTGACTACACCATACCACCCCCAAGAAAATGGTCAAGTAGAAGTCACCAACAGGGAGATTATGAAGATATTGACAAAACTGTTAACAAGTTTAGGTGAGAATGGAGCACTAAACTGACTGATGCTCTTTGGGCATAGTACTCCACATGGAAACTCCCTACAAGCTACTCTTCCTATGAGTTAGTGTACGATAAATTACCAATGTTTCCCATTCAAACTAAGCTTCGTACACTATCCATGGCATGTGACCTCAACCTTAACCTTGATCTAGCATAGAAACAACAGTTAGTAACCCTTAACTTGCTAAATGAAAATCGACTAGCTGCCTTGTCATCTAACAAGTTGCACAAGGCATTCAATAAACAATGGCATGACCTAAGGATTAGGAAAGTTAAATATCAACCAAGAGATAAGGTTCTTTACTAGAATCCCACACATGTGCCACAACGTACTAAATTTCAAACATTGTGGGAAGGACCTTATATTATTTATGCAAATTTTCCTTCAGGGGCCATGATAATATACAAACCTGAGAGCTTAGACAAGAAACTGTTGGTTAACGTACAATAAACCAAACCTTTCCATGAGCTTAGGACAGCTAGTACACATGCTACCTCTCTTGGTGGATAACCTTGCTCACTATTCTGGATCTCCTCCTTCCAACTTAGTTGTGGGGGAGATGGCCACCTATGCTAACCATTCTAGGCCCTCGGTTGTTTTTGAATTTTTGTTTTACACATTTTTTGTTTTACACATTCTTTCAACTTTTCTTATTTTTGTTTTACATCATCGTTCATGCTTTTACTATTTCTTTGTTTGCTTGATTTACTTTTATTCATCATCTAATAAGTGCTCATGATGGTGGATTGAATTATATCATATTGATTGCTAATGTTTGGTTTTTACCTTTGAATTATGATGCTGATATTAAGGTATGGTTCTTTTGGTAAAATAGGCAATGAGTCCACGCTGTCCACTCATCCATACAACTCTAT
>MNCI01034498.1:136813-146839 GCA_015680685.1 Gnetum montanum | reverse complement strand
AAATGGTGGTGACTCTTTGTGGAAGCATTCTTGTTGCTTCAAGTGGATGGATTGGTCAAGTGTGTTGATGTGAGGTCACTAGATGTGGTTTGTTTGAGTCTAGATTTGGGATGAGTTCTACTCAATCACATTAACCATAAAATACACAAGGGGCTTTACACAACCTTGTTCTTGAGATTCCATTCCATTCTCTCTTCTCCATCTTTCTTCCCATTTTCCACCTCATTGTCGATTTTATCATTAGTCCATTCTGGGTTGATGCATTATTTTTCTTTGGTGAATTATTGTGGGTAAGTTTTTAACTCTTGCTTCCAAATGACATTCCTAGAGCCTATGGACTCTTTGGTTTGTGGGTTTGTCAGGGCATAAAAGGCATGAGCCTGCTTTGGGGAGGATCCACTGGCATTCCTTTTTATTGCAATTGTTAAGTTCTTTTCCTTAAACATTTCCTACAATCAATCATCTTTTTTTTCATCCCCGTCCATGACATCCATTTTATTGGTGTTGCCATTGTTATTTTTTCCCATCTTTCTTGTTCCTCATATTTTTCCATCTTATAGTTATCGGAGGTTCTCTCTTAGTCGTGGGAGCCCTGGCACAAATTTTTCAATTTTTTTCATTTTACTAATTGCCTAACCACTACACCTTGGGTAGTTTCTAGTGATAAATCTCTAAACCAATTTCTGCCATAACCACAACTTAGCCAATGCACTTCATATAGAGGCAAGGTATCAACTGCATTGTGGTTTATCTATCCTTGCTCATTTGTAACTGTGTTGTGTGTGCAAATGGCGATCATGCAAACAATGGACTGGGCTTGGAGGAAGCACTCAGGATGGATTGGAACTGGAGCATTTATGAAAGGAGCAAGTCTAGTGGCATGGCTATGGATAAACAACGGAAGGCACAATCTCAGCATTGGCGGCAACACGCTTCATTTTCTTTCTCTCTCTTTCTCTACAAGTTGCCAAATAAAGGATTGGATGTCATTTATGTACGAGTGTTTACCACAATAGTCATGAACATTAATGTTGTAATATGCTTATTGATCTGTTCACTGGGCACGTTGAGTCTGTCACCCCATTCCATCGTCAATTGTCAATTAGTCAATAATCTCATACCTTCCCAATATTTTGTAAGGAACTTGAGGATGAGTTTTCATTCAGTTGTGGGGGTATGATGAGAGCAGTTACTCTAGTGGTTTATTATAATTATTAGAGTGGCAGTTTCTCTAAAATTAGAGTGGTAGTTTTTCTAATTATTAGAGTGGCAATTTCTCTAAAATTAGAGTGGCAGTTTCTCTAAAATTAGAGTGCCAATTTTTCTAATTATTAGAGTAGTTGCTCCCAAGCCTATAAATACAATGCCCAGGCACACAACTTAGGAGGAAGTCTTGGGAGGAAGTCTTGGAAGGAAGTCTTTCAAGGGAAGTCTTTTAGAAGTCTTTTAAGAGTCAAGTAGCGAAACTTTTGTAGTTAGAGTATTTTCCAAGTGCCCGCAGTAGGAGGTCTAAGTGTGGATGGATCTTTATTTGAGCATTGTATACCTAAGCACACCTTGTGTATGACAATAAAGATGAGCTCTTGAATTCATCCTTGTAGCACTTGAGATTTGTTTTCTTACTCATTTCCTTTATTTTATTTTCTTTTGCATTTATTTTATTTTATTTTATGCACTTTACATTTCTGTTATTAGCATACACAATACGATCACTTCGAGCATGCGTGTAACACTTGGCAACCCAGTAACAATTAGTGTTTGGTAATCCTAGTAGTGTTGCACTTTTTCAGGATGTGTACGGCAAGTGAGAATGGATACTGGTGTTAGGATTAGTTTAAAGCCTAGTTAATTAGTAGTTAAGTTAAATTAGTCACTTAGTTATCTCTCTCTCTCTCCTCCCTTATTAGCAGTAGGACATAAAAACATAAAAGCTATAAAAATCATATGCCTCAAACTTACTTAACCATACAATTGTGACATACAAGTAAGTTTGGGAAGACAACGATCAACCAACCAGTCCTTGTTCCTCAAAGGTGCATAGGCACTTAGTCCTTGGAATTTGATTGGATCGTGTGTAAAATGCTTGTATTCATATGGTTGAGCGTAGGGGTACCTCGCCGCTCATCAATACCTATCTATCCAAGTCCATACCATGAATAGTGACCTCACATTGATGTGTTCCCTCCTGCCTACCACCATGAGTCTATAACCACCTCAAAGAATAATCATCACTTTAAAAAGAGAAGAAAGGAGAAGAAGGAAGGAAGGGCCTTAGTTAGAGGGGCACCTTCAGGCATGGGTAGCATGTCTTTCCAGCCCCATAACTAGTGCTTGTAGCCCATTACTATATCTATGGGTGTGCTTTGAAGTCCCATTATTATTTTTTTCTTCTCTCTNTTTTTTTTTTTTTTTTTTTTTTTTTTTTTTTTTTTTTGTTTTCTATGATGGAAACCACACCATGCAAAGACTTTTATCTTCCTATTATTGCTTGATAGAGGAGTGATGATACTTTCCAAGAGGAGTCATAACCCACATGAAGAAAGTCAAGAAGAAAACCCAACAAGTCCCCTTGAGGTCACACCCTTTGCCATTCCTACTTGGTCATTTCCTCTTTCTTCAAGGTAAAATGATCATTTATTAATTTTTATTTCATGAAAGAAAAATCAAATTGTTTTCATGAAAAAAGACCTTTTATTCAAAGAACTAGAGGGATGGATGAGGTGGTCTCACTGCTTTACATAATTACTTACCCAATCATCTTGATAGCATAGCACAAAAACCCAACACATAGTGTTGACTTCTACATCATGACTTGGCAATGTTATTAACAAAAACATAAAATACATTCCTAAAACATAAAGAGAATGACTTAAAAAAAGAGAAAAATATAAAGAAATGGAAAACATATGAAGAATCAAAAAATGTTGAAAGAAATGGGAAAATGATAAAAAAAAAATTGTAAAACAAAAAATGTGAAAAATACTTATTAGTTCTTAAACCAAGATGTACCATCTTCCCCATGACTAATCTTATGGCCACACATTTGAGAGATGGACCACACATTCCTAAAACATAAAGAGAATGACTTAAGAAAAGAGAAAAATATAAAGAAATGGAAAACATATGAAGAATCAAAAAATGTTGAAAGAAATGGGAAAATGATAAAAAAAATTGTAAAACAAAAAATGTGAAAAATACTTATTAGTTCTTAAACCAAGATGTACCATCTTCCCCATGACTAATCTTATGGCCACACATTTGAGAGATGGACCACACAATCACCAGTTTTCCATCTATCACCATTACTAATTTAATTAATTATATGGTAGGAGATCTAACATTGGTGCTAGTCTCATTTGGATCATTTAGAGATGTATCTTTATTTGGACTTGAAAGTATTTCAGTTTTGGGGGTTCCAAATGTGTTTGCTTCTTCTTCTTGACTTTCTGTTTTAATTCTTAAGTCTCCATGTATATGCATCTAAGTCCCTTGTTTGCTTTGGTTTCTTAAGTCTAGAACTAATAAGTAGATCAATTGCATTCATGCATCTTTGAAATAATTTTATATTCTCATTTTCAAGCCACTAGATGTCTTCTAGTTTAGTGGCTACTATGTAGACTAGTTTTTGCTCACACACTTGCTCTTGAACTTTATGGTAGGTCGATATAGGGGTTGTGTTAATATTTTGAACTTCCGACCCATAACTACATCCTTTATCATTAGTGATGCATGGATTTTCCTATCTCTCCACAATGATAAGTTCATTGTTTATGTTTTGTGTTGGAGTGGTAATGATTGTTGGCATTTTTGTTTGATTATGAGACATCATTCTGGTGAGGAAGGGTGTTGCACCAGATTGACCTTGTGTTGGTTTTGATGTGCTAGTAGGTCTACGTGTTTTGTGCTTATGTGAGGAAACTACCCCTAAAGAAAGGATGTTTTTGAGGTTGTGGTTGAGATCTACTAGTGTTATCATTTTCGTGTATGTTCATAGTAAAAGTGGCATTCGTTCATTGATGTTGTGGTGCTAAACCTTCCTGTGTTGTTGGTGATGACATATGGTGGAGGAAAGTATGAGAATATTGAGGATATGATAGAGGATACGAAGCGTGAGGTGGTGATTCTTTAGAGGATGTTGTCGGTCGATGATATTTGGGAGAGTGGTAGTAGCAATTTGAAGTAGAGGAAGTGTAATGTCGCATCTCTTGTTAAAGATGGAAACAATTATAAATAATATAATTAACCTTGAAATGAAGGGGCACCTTGTTAAGAGGAGTTATGATTATTCATATATCCCTTGGGAAAGGCTTTGACCTATGTCATTTAAGGCCAAGTTTAGAGGTCATGCTGGCATGGAGTTGTGGAGCCAAGATAGGCAAGTGACAAGAGTCAGGTGAAATGGACAAGAAGGGACTGATCACCCCTTTGGCTGGATAGCCTAACCATGGTAGCAGTGATGGATTACCTCTAAGGCTTACGTGGCATAGGAAGATAACCCAAAGGGCGTTACTATACTCTCTCCTATTAATAAAATTTTTTTGTTTTTCTCTTTTTAATTCCGTAGTACCAATTATTTATTTACTAGTTAATTCATTTATTAAGTATTTACGATGTTTCTATTATATTATCTAAGAAAACGATGAATGCAGTAAATTAAGCAATTGTATTTTTACAACATTCGAAAATGTTTTGCTACATATAGTATTAGAGAAAACCATGATTCAAGAGCCAAAGTGGAAGAAAAACCATTTTTTTATTTTTATTATTATTGTAAAACACAAGTATATCTAAGCAAAATGCCAAAATGGAAGAAAAATATTATTTTATTTTATTTTATTGTGTAACAAAGTAAGAAGAAGTACATCTAAGAAGAATACAGAAAAGGAAGAATGGGGAAAGAAGCAAAACATGGAAAAGATGTAAAACAACTATGATAATTTATTATGACTAAACGATTCGAGAAGATCTATGACTATCTTTAATTGTGCTTCCCTTTCTTCATCAATGGCATGTCTTGCTACAGCTGCTGATTCCTCCTTTCTTTTAAGTTGGATCTTCAGCATATATTTGAATCAATCGATCATCTATGTATTTGTTTCCATTCCTTCTCTTTTCTCTGCATAAATAAGACTTAAAGTATGAGTTATGGATAAATCAAGAAAAAGGAAGACTAAAGAATAAAAGAAGAAGAAGTATTTACCTGCAACCGATTGTTGTCAATTTGGAAGAATCGTTCATGAGTCTCTAGATGGCAAGTGAAGCACGTTGCACTCTCCAATTCTCCTAAATTTTGCTTCAAATCTTTGATAGTATTTGGAGCATCCCCAAGAATTGGATGTAAAGATGATGGAACTCTAGCCTATACTAAATCATAGTCTGCCTTAAAGTTGCATGATTGAGACTCTTATATGTGGTAGACACCCTCACGAATAGAATAGGATTTTTTATTAGAAATTTGCTAACTAATATGCCAAAGAAGCATGAGTTCTTCTTCCATAGCCACCACTATTTTTCCCATCAAACAAGAAAAACCCAACATAGAGAAAGAAGGAACCACTGGAACAAACTTTGGAAGTGGTGTCGATGCTGCTTGTGAAAGGGAAACTCTTGGAGGCATAACATGTGTTGTAGAAAAAGAAGGCATGCTTAGTGATCTAGATGAAGGAATGGGAGTCTATTTAGAAGTGGCACCTAAATCATCTCTATCCATCTCTTGGATAAAGTACTGCCACTCCATAGACACCTGCAACATAAAAATCAACATCATACAAAGGAAAGAGGTAAGTATTCAAACCTTTAAATAATTAAAACTTACCGTTGGTTGCTTTCCTTTATTTTGTCTTATACTTTGTTGAGTTTGTTGGGATTTTTTTTGATCCTATTGTTGGGCTTGTTGTTTTATAGCTATTGGATCACCAAAACTTTGCCCAGTATATTGCCTCTGCAAAAAGAAAAAGAAATTTATTAGAAAAAAAATAAGACATTAAACTAAGTTATTGTGTGTGTGTGTGTGTGTATTTAAATATATACTTTGGGAGTAGAAAGTGTAATCTGTTCTTATGGTTGAACCATACCAAAGGTTGAAGTACGTTGAACTTCTTCAGCCTATGCAACTCCAACTTGGGCACTTTGAATCAGTTCATTCTGCAGCCTAGATTACAATGTTAAATACATAAAATAAAGACACAATCAACAACAAGGAAATAATAAATACATAAAAATACCTTGTTGATCTCCTCTTGATTCTGAGCATGTTGTAAAGCCAGCTGACCTTTCTTGGCACCCACAATCTTACTCATAACTCTCTCATCTTCAAGAAATTCAGGGTATAATTGGAGATTGTAACAACTAAAATGTTTGTTTGGATGGTCATAACTTAGGATCAAACACATGAACAAGGGTACACAACATAGGATATAAGATTTGGCAAGATTTTACTAGACAATAGTAATTTCAGTCATGGTATTATACTAGGTAGAGAAATAAGACAACAACCAGTCATAAATTCCACCAATTATGGCACCATGAAGTATGTAAATAGAATAAGAATTAACATGGGATTGTTGTTTATACCACAAAACCTTGCTATAAATAAGTAGACATAAATCAAAATGAACCTCATTGATAAAATCTCCATGAACAAATTGGCTTTTTCCAAGAGAAAAATCAATAACATAATCAAATAATTTCTTTTTGCAAAATGATTTAAATTTTGGGGAGAAAGTTGATGAAATTAAAGGATCCTCTCCTTAATGAAAATCTAAGGTTGTTCGAACATCAGAAGGAAGGATTGTTATTGCTCTAAAAACTAACTAGGAAGTAGAACTTTTCTTACTATTATACTATTCACACCATTCCATGAGAACACCTTTATAATTAAAAAGTTTAAAAATGGGGAAGACAAGTAAATCAAATAACCTTGAAGTTGTAAGGTACTAAAACCCTTTCTTTGTAAGTAAGTTATAAACACAATCAGAAGCAAAGAGTACATTATTTTGATGTAAAACAATAGTGGCCAACTAAGAGCTACCTCAAGGAGTTTGAGGGAGAGGTAAAGCTTGACACTTGAGGGTCATGATGAAGATGGTTAGAATTCTATGATGGTAGAAAATTCTCAAGCTTTTTCGCTGATAGAATCCTTTAATCTTTTGCTAATATTGAGTTGTGATGGGTAAAGTCTTTCTTCTTCTCATATTTATAATACAACCATGAAAATCTTAGTAGAAGTGAAGAGTAAGTTTTAACTTAAGTTAATCAAAGATTTGATAAAGCTAACATTCACTTTTTTTAAAATAACATTCACTTTTTTTGATTTTTTGATTTTTAGGTTTACTAAAAAAAAAATATCTCCAACTTAAGTTGAAGTACTTTCTAAGACAATTCCAACAATACCAACTTCATCAAAATTCAACATAAGATTGAGAGATATGGTAATTCTTGGGTTACATGCAATTTAAAATTAAAAAAGGTATTTTTAAAAAATTTCTAAATTTTAAAAAATGCTTTTTAAATTTTTTAATTTCTAATTTTAAATGTTTTTTTCTAAAATTTTAAATTAAAAAAAAAAGAGGGAATTGGAGGTCTCGGGTTCAATTATGAGCCCAAAAAAAATTGAACCTTTGGAGGGCCACAATCGATCTTTCCACCGATCATGACCGTCCATGCTGCCAACTGTGGCTGCAAAGGGTCCAAGGGTAACCTTCCATCACATGTCGCCCCCCCCCCCCCTTTCAACTGCATCATGCCTCACTGCGCCTGCCTTCTGCCACTTGCTACTACACCTCATTGTGCCTACCTTCTGTTGCCTGCCACCTCACTATGCCTACCCACTCCTGCACTGCCATGAACTACCTCCTCCCATGCTACCATAAATTGGCTCTTATGTCATCACAAACTACCTCTCGCACAGCCATAAATCACCTCTTGTGCTGCCACAAATCACTTCCCATGTCGTCATAAACCACCTCCTATGCTGCCATAAATTGCCTCCTATGTTACCACAAATCGCCTTTCCAGACACCACTAGAAACTGCCTCTTCGCCAAACTTTCATAGAAGTTGTGCAAGCCCTGAGATGGACAACACAAGCCTTGAGATGGGCTACACAAGCCTAGTCAAGAGTCTCGCTAGCCCATAAGAGGGCCATGCAGACCTCGAGATGGGCTGCATTGGCCCAAAGGAGGGCCACATGGATCCCAAAGTGGGTTGCGGTAGCCCAAAGGAGGGCCACATAGACCCTAAAATGACCATTTCCTACACAGTGGTCATTTGAATTTCTATTGGTAGATGGAAAATTTGAATTTCCCAACAATTGATAGAAATTTTGGAATTCCCATGAACTAATGAAAGAATTTTTAAATTTTTTCATCATTAATTGTTAATTTAACTTAAGAACGTGCACAAATATTTTCAAAAATTTAAATTGGTGCCTTGGTAACAAAGGAGATAAAAACTTTGTCATTAAGCACACTTATTCTGGAGTAGAACAAGGATAGGTGACCTCTCGAAAAGTTTTGAAAAATGTGCAAGTTTTGTAAATTTAAAACGACTATAACTTTTGAATTTAGAGTCCATTTTTAACTAAACAAAAATCAATTCCAATAGATTTGAACCTTCCAAACTCAATAGAACTATCAAATTTAGCTTTTGATTATAAAAAATTAGTGTTTTTATCCATTGTTTAAGGTCCTGAAAATAATTAGGATTTGGTACTCGATAAGAAATCCATGACAATTTCAACTTTTTCTACCACTGATTAACTATTTTGAGACTCATAAAAAGGGTCGTAGTAACTAAGGATTACTAACATACCTGATTTCTTCAACTTATTGATGTCCAAAACTCAAAGAATAAATTAGAGAGAAATGGAGGCCCTAATCAATGACCAAATGAATGCCCTTGCATATCTAATTAATGAGATCAGGAGTGTTCAAGAAGAGCTTTGTCAATCAAATCAAGGGTTTGGAACAAAAATGCAAAATATGTATGAGGAAATTAGAAAATTATCCCAACGTTCAGAGCATAAAAGATCAGATGTGCAAGGAAAGATGGATTCCTTTGCGAACTCCTTCAAGCAATTAATTGACCATCTTACTCAGCCTTCAATTCCTACCCATGTTCCACCTAGAGATCAACATCAAGATCAAGATCAACTTCTCCCTAGGGATCCACACCAAAAACAACCCCCACTTACTAGTGGATAGGACATCAAAATCCCTCCTTTAGGCCATAGAGTAGAAACCAAAGGTGAGGAATATGAGAACTAGGTTAATCCACCTAGAGGATCGCTGATATAAGTTCATGCCAAGAAAGCAAAATTAGATCATTATGATGGAGTCCCTGGATCTAGTACCAAGATAAAGGATTAGCTTGATACAATGAAAAACTACTTCGATATGTTGAATTTGTCAAGCCATGAATGTTTAGAACTTATCTCCTTGTATTTAAGAGAACTTGCAGGAACATGGTGGAATGGACTGAGATCTCAAGGGTTTATTACAAATTGGCTTAATTTTTGTTGAGATTTTGAATAAAAATTTGTACCCAATTCTTTCCTCATAGAGTGCAAAGTAAGATTTGATTCCTTAAAATTGGGAAGGCAATCTATAGAAGATTACTATAAGGAATTTTGTGATCTTTCTCGGTATGTAAGTCACCGAGATGAGGGAGAATTAGCTTCAAAATTTATTGGTGGAATACATGCTCAACTATGTCCCCAAACACAAGCTCATAATCCTCAAGCCATTGGTGAAGCATATAGAATTGCTAAGGATTATGAGGAATCGAATCAGATACAAGCTACCTGATGAGACGCGATTTACACTAATATCGTGTACGCGATATCGCGTCCCACCGCCATATCTATAAATAAGAGGTGGCACTCCCTTCATTTGCCAATCCTGGCTAGTGTAGCGAAGCTCTGGCAGATTGATCACTCCAGAGTTAGAATTTTTCCCCATGTGCCCGCAGTAGGAGTCCTAGAGTGAACGGCTCTTTATTCGAGCAGCTTGTAACCTGAACCCAAGTT
>MNCI01034498.1:77835-136412 GCA_015680685.1 Gnetum montanum | reverse complement strand
AGACTTGCTAAACCATACACCGTGACACATACAAGCAAGCCTGGGAAGACAACGAACGATTAACCCCAAGTGTTTCTTGTGGCGTTAAGGCATTTAGTCTGCGGAGTTTGACCGGATCGCGCGTGTACGCTCGTATTCGTATGGTGGAGTGTAGGGGTACCTCGCCACTCATCACTACCCTTCAACAAGCAACTCTTCAACAAACTACCTTTCCACAAGCAATGGTAGAGGAAACACAAACTAAAAGAGCTCAATCCAAATTAGGATGTTTTGTTTGTAGCAAAGATCATTTCAAACAAGACTACCCAAAATTGCAAAGAAAAATACAAAGGACCAACCAAATTAGGAATCCAAAATTCAACCCAGACATGAACAAAGGAAAAATTCCAACCACCACCACAGCTATGAAGATGATATCTGCATCAACTAAATCAGGTTTGCTTAAATTTCAATTTTCTTTACTGATTTTTAAAGGTTTAATTATATGTAAACAAATTAAATTTTTGATTGATAGTGGTGCCAATGATAACTTTATTTCTCCAAAGTTAATTAATTTATTAAAATTAAGTTTACCTTCCAAGAAAAGTATTAAGATAAAATTGGTAGATGGAATGGCCATGAGCAAGCATACTAGGTATGGAGAAATTAACTTTACTTTGCAAAACATGCCTTTCATCAATGAATTATTTGAATTTGAACTATGCTATGTTGATGCAATTTTAGGAACATCTTTCTTGCAAAAATTTGATATTACTGCCCACTTTAGAACTCATATTTTAAAAGTCCTAACCACTGACGGAGTCAGGGTTCTAAGGGGGTAGGAAGAGTAAGACAAATTCATACGATAACCATTAAGCAAGCCAAAAGATTAGTCAAAAAGGGTGCTATGATGTTGGTTATCAAAGTAACCCAACCTCAGAGATCTTTAGGTAATGAGATTCCAAAAGAACTTATGGAGTATAAAGATTCAGTATTTGGTGAAACTAGAGAACTACCTCCAAAAAGAACCATTGAGCATGCTATTGATATTTTTCCTAGTATGCAACCTATTTCAAAAGCCCCTTATAGATTTTCTACTTCTAAATTAAGAGAATTGAAAGTACAATTAGATTAATTATTGAAAGAAGGAAAAATTCGGCCTAGTATATCACCTTGGGGTGCACCAGTCTTATTTGTTAAAAAAAAACATGGTACATTAAGATTATGCATTGATTATAGAGCATTGAATAACATGATGATTAAAAATACTTATCCTTTACCTAGAATCGATGATTTGTTTGATCAACTTACAGGTGCATTTTATTTTTCAAAGATTGATTTAAAATCAAGTTATCACCAAATAAGGATCAAGGAGAAAGATATTGAGAAAACTACTTTTAGAACTAGGTATGGATTATACAAATTTTTTGTGATGTTGTTTGGATTAACTAATGCACCTGCAACATTCATGACGTTAATGAATAATATTTTTTGTAAATATCTTGATCAATTTGTTATAGTATTTATGGATGATATACTTGTTTATTCTAAGTCAAGAGAAGAACATGGTAAACATTTGAAAATTGCAAAAGAGCATCAGTTAAAAGCTAAATTGAGTAAATGTGAACTCTTTAAGGAAGAAGTTTCATACTTGGACCATATAGTTTCTAAGAAAGGATTGCAAGTAGATCCAACAAAAATTAGTGCAATTCGGGACTAGCCTAAATTAAAAGATGTTATAGTGATTAGCAACTTCTTAGGTTTAGCTAGTTTTTATCGACGTTTCATTAAAGATTATTCTACTTGGTAGCCCCATTGATTGACCTTTTATAAGAGAAACATGTGTTTAAGTTTGATGAAAAATGTAGGGAAGCTTTCTTCAGATTAAAGATGCTACTTACAACAACACCTATTCTGAGAATTCTGGATGAAGAATTACCATTTGAAGTATCCACAAATGCCTATGGAATAGGAATCAGTGCATTTCTTTCATAAGAAGATAAAGTAGTATGTTATGAATCTCATAAATTACGAGGAGCTAAGGTAAATTAATCAACCCATGATTTAGAATTGCTAGCAATTGTCCATGCTTTGAAAGTTTGGAGACATTATCTTTGTGGAAAAAGGTTTATACTAAAAATAGATCATAAAAGTTTAGAATATTTGCAACGATAGCCTATTTTAAATACTCGTCAAAGGTGATGGGTAGAATTATTGGCTGAATATGATTTTGAAATTAAATATATTCCCGATAAGAAAAATGTGGTAGCTGATGCCCTTAGTCGAATGTGGAACTTAATGATAGGTGTGGTAACAACTCCTATGAAAGGAGAAATCAGAGAAAAAATTAAAGAATATCCTTATTTTAAGAAGAGTTTAACCAATATTTTCTCTAAGCCTTGATATCAACTTACCTCTAACGGTTTATTAATGAAAGGACAAAGGGTGTGCATACTAGAAGGAAATTGGAGACTAAGGTTATTATGTGAAGCACATGAAGTACCATACATAGGACACCCAGGTTATATTAAGACCTATATGATGATACGCAAATCTTATTTTTGGCCTAGAATGAAGAATGATGTGTCCTCATACATTAAAAATTGTCCAACCTGCCAAAGAATAAAAGTTGAACAGAGAAAACCCAATGGGTTATTACAACTTATGAAAGTGCCAACTTGGAAATGGGAAGATGTCACCATGGATTTCATTGTGGGATTGCCAATAACCAAAAAGGGAAATGATTCAATTTTGGTAGTGGTTGATCATCTATCAAAGATGGCACATTTTATAGCTTTGAAATCTACAAATACATTAGAAGAAGTAGCCCAAAAATTCGTACGTGTTTTGATTGCATGGTTGTCCAAAATCTATAACCTCAGATAGAGATCCCAAGTTCATATCCAAATTCTAGAAAAGTCTCTTCAGAGAGCTTAGAACCTAGTTGAAATTTAGCACAGCTTACCACCCTAAGACTAATGGGCAAATCAAACGTGTGAATAGAATATTAGAAGATATCCTATGAAGCTATGTTAGGAGTAGACCAAAAATGTGGGAGAATTATTTTCACTTGGCAAAATTTTCCTATGATAACAATTATCAAGGTTCCATACATTGAACACCATTTGAACTAGTGTATTGACATAATCACCATACACCACTAACCTAGGTAGATCCAACCTTAAGAATAGAATGAAAGGAAGAAGAAATGAAAATAATGGAAAACATTGTCACAAGAGTTAAGCAAAATTTATAAACTACCCAAGATAAATATAAAGGATATGTAGATCAACATCAACTTAAGAAAGAATTCCAAGTAGGAGATCAAGTACTACTGAGAGTAAAACCTACTAGAAGTTCTCTTAAACTTGGAAAATATACTAAATTGGCACCCAGATATTGTGGACCTTTTGAAATCTTTGAAAAAATTAACAAGGTAGCACATCGGTTAGATCTTCCAGCAACCTTAAAAATTCATCCAGTTTTCCATGTAAGTTTGCTAAAGACATTTCATGAAAATGATGTACCATATGTACTAGACTAGAATACTTTGCCATTACGATCTAACACTAGCTTTGAACTTAGACCCATTGCAATTAAAAACCAACGAACCAAGAAATTACGAAATAAAACTATTAGTGAAATACTTGTTCAATGGTCAAATTATGATCAGCAAACTTGGGAAAACAGGAAGTTTATTTTTAATACTTACCCCCAAATTTTTGTTCATCATGATATTGAATGATAAATTGTATTTATTATGGGTGTAATAAATTATGTTTTATAATTTCTAATCTTCTATTTGTATAGATGATAATGAGGAAAATAAAGGAACCGAAGCTAAGGAGCATAATGAAGAAGCAGTAGCTAAGCAGCTGGATATAGAGGAAGTGCTTGAGGAGGAGCTAGATGTCTAAGGGGGGTAGATTGTAACATCCCATCCCTTATTAAAGATGGAAACAATTATAAACAATGTAATTAATCTTCAAATGAAGGAACACCTTGTTATTAGGATTTATGATTATTTATGTATCCCTTGGAAAAGGGTTTGACGTATGCCATTTAAGGCTAAGTTTAGAGGTCATGTTGGCATGGAGTTGTAGAGCCAAGATAGGCAAGTGATAGAAGCCGAGTGAAGCGAGACAAGAAGGGACTGATCTCCCCTTTGGTTGGATAGCCTAACCATGGTGGCAATGTTGGATTGCCTCTAAGGCTTAAGTGGCATAGGAAGATAACCCAAAGGATGTTACCATACTCTCTCCTATTAATAATTTTTTTTTGTTTTTCTCTTTTTAATTCTACAATACCAATTATTCATTTACTAGTTAATTTATTTATTAAGTATTTACAATTTTTCCATTATATTATCTAAGAAAATGATGAATGCAGTAAATTAAATGATCATATTTTTACAACATTCGAGAACAAGATGTTAGAGGAAGTAGAACTAGTTGGGGAAATAGGTTGTTGAACATAATATCTGTATGGGTTTAGCTGGTAGTAACGGTAGTGCTAGTCTGATGATGGCCTCCCCCACAACTGTGGGTTTTACTACTACGATTGATAGTAGTTTTGAGGCTAATAAGAAGTCCTACTAGGATAGTATGGTTGGTTGTAGGACTGTCCATAATTACCTTGTGAGAAAGGTAATTTCCTAGGCATTTGCCTTTGTACGAACTTGGGATTCAATGCAAAAGCCCAATACTCATGTATATGTAACATGATTGGGTAGTAGCCCTTTAGATGGTCATATCTATAGATGTCACATCCATCATCTTCTTCAATGGTTGAGTCTATAGCCTCTTCTTCTACAACCATTTTCCCTTTCTATTGATCAGTGTTCTTACTTGTCTCTTTGTCCCTTTTCCTCCTTTTGTTATGGTCATTTGATTTGTTTTGCATTACTCTCTCCTCTATTATTTCTACGCAAGTTGTAACTTTCTCATTTATCCATTTCGACATCTTATCTAGCTTTACTTCAAGCTCATTGATAGACTTTTGTATTAGCAAGGTTTGTTGTGAAGTCATCTAATCGAGAGTTGCCTCTTTTTCCTCATCATAGATATGGACCCTTTTCTTTTTAAGAGCTAGATCCTAGTTATTTTCCTTTACTTTCACTTATTTACATAGCTCTCCTTCTTCTTTTCCCATCCACTTAATTAACCTTTGTATCTGATGGACTTTTAGTTTGTATAACTGACCTTGGGCATAAATCCCAAGGGTCTCCCTTGTTTCATTATAAAGCCCATCTATGATGTGAAAAAGTTGCTCTTTTTGAGAGAAATCATGGTCGGGACATCTATGTAGTAGCAAATAGTATCTATCCAAGGCCACATCTAAGGGTTCATGATTTTCTTGGTTCCACCCTTGGATTTGTTTTCTTAGGTTGGACACTCTTGCATATGTTTGGTATTTTTCGTTAAAAAGTTCTAGCATTGTGGACCACTAGTGGATGGAATTTGATTCCAACAATCTATACCAACTTTCAACTTTGTCTATTAGTGTCCTAGAGAAGAGCTTAAGCTTTTACCACTTATTTTTAATATTTTGCAAGGCACAGGCATCATGGAAGGCTTGTAAGTGATGTTGTGGATTAGCATTATAGCCTTCCCTGAATTTAGGAATGTTGTTCATGTTAAGCCATTTGATGTGACTATCCTTTTGATTCCTTTAGGGCATTTGAACTACCTCCCTAATCTATGTTAGGCCCCAAGTAGCCAACAAGGGTTCGTCTGTACTAGACACATCATGGTGATAATCTATATTTCTATTCATCTGATTGTGACGATCTTTTCTATGCTCATTTTGATGTCTTTGATTTTGCCCTTAGGTTTAGCTTCTGTCTTTATCTTGACCTCATAGTGGAGATCTATCTTAATATTTATGTTCATCTTTGTCAAAACTAGATGTTGAAGAGGAAGAAGAAGATGAAAAATTGGGAGAATTGACATGGCTTCTATAGTTCTCCCCATGGTCCCTTGATTTATCTTATTTAGGTTTAGAGAAGGCCTAGGCCTTGAGGCCCTACTTGATATAGGACTTACTCCATCTCCTCTAGGATTTTCTACATTAGCTGAACATAGTCTATGAGTGTAGTAAGGGTCTAAATGAGCATAGGAAACCCTTGCTTGAGGTTGTTCGCTCCAATTTTCTTCAGTATAGATCCTATCATTTCTTCTATGAGTGCTTTCATCATGTGATGCAGTCTTGGTCCTATGTGAAGAAGATATGATTTTACCTGGTAACGTGTGTGACTTAAAATATTAATATTTTCTAAGAGATAGATCATTAATACCTTTACAAAGATCATGTATAATATAACTAATCTAGATAACTAGCACCATCCTTGGCAACAGTGCCAATAATCAGCAACGACATACCCCTATGCCCAACCATACGATTCACAAGCGTTCATGCATGATTTGGTCGAATTTTGTGGATGGGACTAGTTGTGGCATCTAGATTGTTATGCCTTGATCACAGTTCATTGTCTTCCCACTCAGACTAGTGGTAGCTTTGTCACGTATGGTTTAGTCCAAAGTGAGGCATATGATAATTGATGTTATTTTGACCTTATGCTACTCCTAATGATAATAAAGAAATCAATTATTTAACTAATTAACAACAGAAAGTAAAGTCTAAACTAGCCTACAAGTGTTGAGTGTTCATTCCCAGCTTACCGTACACATCTTGAACCCACGTATACACTACTGGGATTACCAAGCACTATGCTATTGGGTAAACTAAGCCATAACGCTGCTAGGGTTACTAGGTGAATATGTGTTTATGCTTGAAACTAGTCGTGCTTATTTCGCCAATTCATTAATATGCATGAAAATGTAAATGTTAACTAAGTACATGAAAAGTAAATTGCATGGAAAGTAAATCTAATCTAAGTCAAAATGCTGCAATGAATAAGAATCAATCTTGATCTTATTGTCGTTCATGGAATGTGTTAAGGTATGTTGCCACTTGAATAAGACACTGTACAACTGACTCAGATCCACATTACGGGTGCTTACTAACTGTTCTCTAAGACTACAGAATAAAACTACAAGAGTTCGCCTACTCTATTGATGAATTAACTAAAAACTTATGCCTGAACCATGTGCTCGAGTGCTATATTTATAGGTTGGCATACATCCTACAACATCAGATATTTGACATCGCTTCTTGGGACTCAATATTGGGTATTCAATATCGAGGCTTTGATATTAGATATTCGACATCACTTCTTAGGACCTGATATCGGGTATCTAATATCAAAGCCAAGCAAAATGCAGTTCATCACTTCTCAAAATGACATTTGTAAAAAATTCATCAATTTGGTGTTTTAGCAATTTTTCATAAGTTAGTTAAAGTTGTCTATGGTATCTTATTCTAGATGCTATTTAAAAACTTGATTGTAATTCAATTTTAACATTAAGATGCATCTATTTCTCTATTATAAATCATAATTGTACTATTGTTTTATCAAGTTATAGTTCATTGATTTTATTCTTTTAGAATTTTATTTTTTCATAACTTATTCCACAAAATCAATTCAATGAGAGATAAAATATTTTAGGTTAGTTAATTCCATATAAAATACTTACAAATTGTATGAATTTTTCATGGGAAGGTAAAGAAGGATAGGGTGTTGATACCTGAAAGAATGACTATACATACACCTTAAGATATATAACCAATATGATACTTTAGAATGATTATAGAAAAATATAAAAATGTCTCAAGTGCGATTCGAAGTAGTATCCTCTTGCTTAAGAAGCTACTAAATTTTTTTTTTGATTATTATACCATGATTTGTTGGAACCCAAAATAAGTAAAACATGGGTACACCCCAAAAATATTATATAGTCCAGTTAAAACTTTATATAACTTAACATTGCCAATTGGAATCAAACCTATGATATAGAGCTTTCAAATCAAGTATCTTACGACTAGGCTAACACCTCAATGTTATTCTAATATGATTTGTACAAAGATGCTTCTATTTCTATATATAAAATCATAATTATTTTAATTTTCGTTGATTCTTATAATGCTAATTTACAAGATGCTGAGGAAATGCTTTCTTATAGTGATGTTAATGCAACTAAGACACTTGATTTTGTTCTCCCTCATAATGTATAAGAATTACTAGTAGTTGAATTTACATCATAATTTGTGATCATTTAAATTTTGGGTTACTTGCCTTGTAATCGAACCTTTGCTTCACATTTAAATGATATAATGTAAAAATATGACATTCAAGTCATTCTGATTAGGTATTATTCTTGGTTTTTTCTATTTGTTGAGCTAAGACACTTTGATAATGTAGTGCGCTCTAGATATAGGATAAATACGTAGTGTTGATCATTCATAAGTGCACTTTAGATTTTGATCATAAATTCGAAGAATACTCTAAAGTTTCATGTTTTATCGAGCTATTTAATCTTTTGTTGAATTTTTAAAAAGTTAAGTAGGAAATTAGTAGTCTTCTTGGTCCCATTAAGCACATGGAATCTATTTTCATGCTATTTGATTTTCGTAGATTTTTTTTTTGTTAAAATCAATCTTCTTAACTATAGAAAGAATTTAGTTCTAGTAGGTAGAAGACTTGCATTCAACTAATCACATATTATAAATTTCTTGATTCTTACAATTTTAGTCATTGTGAAGACCATGTGTTTAGTGTTTGTCCTTTTTTACCCAAAAAAAAAAGAAGATGTTGTGGATGTTAAAAAAAAAAAAAACAATTTGAACCTAAAACAACAAAAAAATCAAGTTAATGTCAATGACAAGAATGATCAAATGGCAATGAAGAAACCAAAGAAGGCATAAGCTTTTGGGAATACTTTTGCTATAAGAAGTATTGATTAGTCCAAAGGAAAATTTTTTGTTACATAAAATGATTAGTATATACTCTTGTACCTTCCTCTCCTATAAAAGTTGATATTTCACCAAAGCTTTTTGTTGCTACATCAAATCCTTTAGCTATATGAAAAATGAGGTGAGGATTGGGAGCATTCACCCTAACAACAATTAGTTTTCCTCTCTTTCAAGAATCTATTACAAGAATGTACAATTGAGTAGACATCCCAAAATTAAAAAATTATTACATTTCATGTTATTTTTGGTACTTTCTAATTAAACATGTATTATATTATGAACTTTTTTTCCTTATTATTATTAATATTTTTTTAGATGATGACACCCCTCTCCAAATAAATATTCTAATGTTCTTGCATATAATGTTACAAACGTTCCTACATTTAATGGTACAAAGAAGTGATATGAAAAGATAGTAAAATGCCTGTTTATCCTTCACTCATGATTTTTGTAACTTATTCAAAAACCTATTCGAACTTTGTATTTGTATAACAAATCCTCTATAGTTTCATGTTTAGAACGGAATAAAAATGTCAGTTTCCTTAATTGATTCTACAAGAGCATTTCCATCTAGCCATAAAATGAAACGAAACGAGTTGATTCAGCTAACTTCATACGGAGACCTTACGAAGCTCAGAATTTTGTAAAGGTTAACAAAAGTGTTACATGCACTTTATATGAACTTAGCAGAACAACCACACTTAATTTCACATTTCACAGCTTAGTCGACACATCAAATTTTCTTTTAAAAGCAACGAATTAATTGAGATAACCTTTCGTATAACTAATTTGTGTTTTTGAACTCTGATAGGGGATTTAATCTGTCGTTTTCTGTATGTCAGAGCCGAACAATTCGCTGAGCATTTAACATGGCAAAGTGCACAATATGCCGACGTGGTTGTTTGGTTTGCAGCAGTTGCTTATGTCGATTACTGTGAGTTCTCAAGATATAATAAACAAAGAGATAGACTTTCAACTGTATATGGGCCACTCTCTTCTTTGAGTGCCTTTTGCTGCTCTAGCTGTTGCTTTGTTTCATGCTTACTCCTATTGGAGCAGTTTTGACGATAAAATGTTGCATTGTCCAGTTGCAATTGCAAGAAGCGATGCTTTTCCTGTCTACAAGTTCGGTCTTGGAGAATCCTGCAAATTGCGAGCAAGGTTCGCATTATCTTCGAAGATTTTGCGTTTTCCATGTCGCTCTGTGGCCTCCATCCAAACATCAGGAACCAAATGTGTGCAGACTGGTATCTACTCAACCTCTTATTCCTGTGTTTGTTTAGTTTCTTCTTCTCCTGGTATTTTTTTTCGTTTATCGCTTATTTGCATGTGTTTTCAATTGCATTTCTTTATTATCAACATATAATGAAAGCATGAATTTGATTTTTCACTGTCATAGAAGAAGACATATTACAATTGGTTCTTCTGCCCCCGAGGGTGGATTTTAAATTTCCTGGTCTCTTCGCATACTTTAAAAACTATGACTTGTTGTTTCCTCAATATGTATATTGCATCAAATTGCATTTGAAACAAAGTTTTTCTTTTCCATATTTAGAAATGCTAAGCATTTTAAAGGTTCGTAGTTTTTATCTACGTATTTTTCTCCTCTTAAATGCAGGTGATTCTCAGGATAAGCCAGCATGGAAAGCAAGTTTGGATTTCAAGTGGATATGTGAAAACAAAGAAGTAGCCATTCTGAATGCTCGCAGCAGGAAATCTAGTGCTAACATTGAGCTTGTGACAATCCTCTACAAGCAATACTGCAACCTGCAAACCGTAAGATTAGTTGCTTATAGTTTTTGCAGATATGTCGTTTTCTCATGGATGTAATATTCATTAATTTGACAGTGTCTAGTAAACTAATATGTAAAGATTTTTCGTACTTGCCTCGCTACTAAGTACCAATCATTTCACGATAGAAACATTGAAATTTGACATTCCTAAAGCATGAGCATACATCCTAAGTCTTTGGTGAAAAGCTTTGTTATTTTTATCTGAATAGAAAATATAACTAATAGAGAGAATGACCATGATACACTGAACGTGGAACTCATCACAATTCAAAAACTAAATCTTGGACAAATACAATGCCTCTATTATGAGAAATACCGCAGTTGGATATCATGTTTCTTATAATGCTGTCTCAAAACAACCACTACATTGAGTCAAAAAGCAAAATATTTGACAAATTATTTTGATAGTGCATTTATTCATTTAGCTAATCAAGGTTTTTGACATGCAGCACTCTGTCTATTTGATTTACACATATTTTATATATTGATCATACCTTTTTCATTGTTTATGATAACACAAACTTGTAATTATTGTTCACTGCTAAGTTTACACACCTCATTTGCATCGTTTAAGTATCAGCATTCATTTAATACTTGTGCTTTTAGGGAAGAGTTAATTGTTCTGTTCCTTGTGACTCCACACTTCAGTGGGTTAGCTCTGCCTAGTTAGACTTTTGTGTTGTATACCTTACTGTTGTTTACTCCAAAAGCAGAACCCACAAGAACAAAAAAACCTTGGCTCAATGTGGCCCCATCCTGCATGAATCTTATTATAAATTCTATGATTTTATGCCTTAAACTTGTAAAGGTAGATCAACAGGTTCTGCAACATTTGCTGCTTGATATGCTTATTAATTCTTCAATAAATTTATAGTCCTCTATTTTCTAAAATTTGTTATTGTTTCTGTTATTGAAAAATCAATGCAAATTCTTGCAACAGTATGAGTCCTTTTCCTTTTTCCTCTTTTATAAAATGGGCACTCGGATCTTTTTGGGTAGCTTTAGATGTAATACAAACTGCATTGATAAAGTAAGAGACACAGATGGCAGGAAGTTGAAAGTTTACGCACAGAAAGAAATGCTGTAGCAAATAAGATGAAACAGAAACTTGATTCTTCAGAAAGGCAGAAACTCATAGAAGAAGGTTGGTTTTTCCAATTTTTGACAATGATGTTCATGACATGCTACTAATTAATAATATGAAATTGTTTTCATTGTTTGCTGATGATAGAATAGATGATTGACAGGAAAACGCTTGAAAGACTCTCTTGCTAGGATGGAAGAAGAACTTTCACAACTAAAAGATCGCTTGTATCAAGAAGCACAATTGATACCGAACATGACACACCCAGATGTTCCTATTGGTGGAGAGGATGTTGCATCTGTCAGAAAAGAGGTATATAGTTCTGAATTATCCTTTTGAAAGTAATAAAATGTGGTTTTGTTTTTGTTTTTATGGTTGATTCTCCATCTTGAATTGCTAGGTTGGAAGCAGACAAGAATTCAGCTTTCTTATTAAAGATCACGTTGAGTTAGGTCAAGTGCTTGATCTATTTGATTTTGATGCAGCTGCTGAGGTATTTCTAAATGTTTTTGCTCTGCATAACATTGAGAACGTGTACATTTGAGTTTCATGTTTTACATTTTTATCATTTTTATTTTTGAATCATAAATAAAATGGTATATTATTCTCATCTATAGGCCCTTTGGATGTATTGGACATAATTTAGTTTCAGCCATTTCTTAAACAGACCTTTATATCTCAGTATAAACTGTGGTGATTGAACCTATGACTTGAAAGATGCAAATCACAGGTTTTACTAACAAATATTAACATACTAAGTTCCATATTTTTCTGTTAAAATGCATGGATTTACATAGTTCTCTGACATTTGTTTAAATTTTGGTCAAATATTTATTTGGCTTTTGCTCTCCATTGTGATAGCTTTGACATTGGACCACAATTTTAGGAGTATGAGGTTTGATCCACTTTTTCTGTATATCACTATTCAGTCATGAAGATTAATGCAAAAAGGAATTGTAGATTTTCTAAGAAGTCCTCTAACTAAATGGAAATTGAAACACATAATCTCTCTTTAGCAGCTTTGAAATTTGTTTGGAAGTCCTATTTCAAACTCTAAACACGATGATTGAGGTGTAGTTCCCTGGTTAAGGCTTGTGACATCTCAGCGATAAGTTACAGGTTTGCTTCCAATGGCTTATGCTGAGATATAAAGCTGTTCTACTACGTGTGAACCATTAATCAAATATTCAAGGTGTGCCTCTCTCCAAATTCTAAGCAATGTAGGAAAGTTTAATGTGGGCATGTCTCCTCTTTTTAACTTATTTTTATTTCTCTTTATTTTAGATATTTTTAAAAGTGATTTAATTTTGAATTTCAATCACAATAATTTTGAGAACATAACAGAACAATTAAATAAATGACCGTTGTGTGACCATAAAGCAACCAACAATGGCCCAAAACAGATTTCTGTGACACTTTTGGCCATGCTCGATTGCTGTAAACATGGAACCAAATATGATTGATGTTCCAGTTTGCAAAAAGATGTGGGTGTGACATTGAAGCCAGAGCCTTCAGTTGTATGCTCCTTGTGCTAAACCAGTTGATCTTACAAGTTGTAGTTATAACTTTTATGGATGATGACATTATTAATTCATTTGAATGTGAAAAATTTGAATTTAAAAAATGTATTGCTTGAATTTGTTTGCAGGTAGTAGACCATGGGCACTATTAGCATTTTAAAAAAATCAAACCCTTTGGTCTCATTTTCAACAAGACACTAATGAGTCAAAGATATTTAATTGTTAAGAAAAACAAAATTTATTGAACATATTAAAGCAAGAAGTTGTTTGTGATTAAAGCTCTGTTATGAAAAAGCTGGAACATGATGTAACTTAAATAGTGCAAAGACAATAATAGGTGACTCATGTTTTTCATGCATACAACTGAGGCATGTATATAAAAGGCAAATGAATGAGGAGAAGAGGGAGGAATGCTTGGGAGGAATTTAGGGAACCTTGGAGTAGCAGGTAAATGTTATGCTTTGGGCATTAAACCAAAGAGTTATGGAATTTTTTGGGATTCCCTAAGAAATGTGAGAGTTTCTTTTATGTTCATGCATGTTGATTTTTTTATAAGTCTAAACAGAAGCTTGTATGCAGCCAAGAGTTTGCAATAGATGAGTTCACGTTACCTTTGGGTTGAGGGATGGATATGGTGGTGGTTTTGTTAAGGTGTATGCATATATTGATAGTTGATGCTTAAATTTGGATCACAATCCAATTCAACAGCATTTCTAAGATGCACATTTAGGGAAGCAAGGGCCTAGGGCACATCCTACATGGTAATAACTGACTTAGAAAAAGTTTTAATGGTAGAGATAAAAGGTGGTTGATTAAATTTAATTCAAAATTTTTAATAATAATTTTTTAGATTTAAATGTTATGTTTATATAATTTTAGTGAGGATTAAGCTTTAGATCTTGATAGAGGCAAATGGTGAAAGGCAACTCATATGTTGGGGCATTGCGATAATGACGACGACAATGATGTTAATATAATTTTAGTTAAACAATACACATTTTTAAAATGGTAATGAAATAAATATTTGACAATGTTTTGCAGTAAAATAAAAAATTTTGAATTAAAGTCGGTTTACTTAAACCTTCTTAATAAAGAAATAAAAAATGGTAAGCTAACAAGTAACTAACATTATTATTTTGGCTTGATGACTTGTCTTGTGACTTGATTTGGCTGCTACCCAAGATTGAGATTTTAGTTTATGACTGGTGTTTACTGACTTCTACTACCCATGTCATTACTTGTTGATTGATGATTTTTGATGAGAGTTGAGACTTTTTATTAGTGTGAAGAGGTATGGCTTTTGGTCAAAGCTGTGTTCTTTTATTAATTTGTTTGTTTTTGTTTAAATAACTTGAGTTATTTATTTTAGATTAAAGGATCATCACCTGTAACCTCAATGTTGATTCCACCTAGTGGGGTCTTAGAAGAATTAGTGGATGAGCAAGAGCTTAGCCTCTTTGAGTCGTTGTGCCTAGGCTTGAACCCATGTATTTTGACTTGAGAAACAAGCACCTTACCATCACTTGAAAAAATAGTTCCTAGTTATTTATCTTAGATTAATTTTCTTTTATATTATTTTTATTCATGATATATTTATATTTATATTTATTTATTAATTTAATGACTTTTAAAAGTTAGTTTATGTATATGCTAATTATTTTAAAGTCAAAGTTACTTAAAGTTTAATATTAGTACATGATATTAATATTCATGATTAAATTTTTAAGACTGTATCAAGAGCCTAAATTGTTCTATCTAAGTTATCATGCCTATGTTGAGATGGTCAAGACTTATATGCTAAGCTTGACATAATAAAAGATTGCAATGACTTGATAATTTAATGATGTAATGCTTTGTTGGCTTGATGATTTGAAGTATGGTCACGATCAAACTGACCATTTAGATGAGCTAGATGCTTGTTAACATGAGGATGATAGCATATCATGGTGATAATAACATCTTGTGATCATTAAAACGATGATAATGAGTTATTATGATCATAAAAATGATAATAGCTTGTTAAGATGACAAAAATAATAATATTGACTTGTTATGATCATATTGGACACTTAGCTTGGCTAAATACCTATCAACATGATAATATGACATGTTCTGATTGCCAAAATAATTTTAATGACTTAAAATGGACAATATGACAAGTGTGCTAAGCCCATGCATAAGATATTTTGGGAACAAGCAATCTTAAGTGGGGGCTAATGTGATTATGATACTGCCCTTGACAGCATTACGCAACACCATCCTTGAGTATTGAAAACACCAAGAAATGGATGGTGGGCTCAAAATGGACTATGCCTTAGTAATCATAAAAAGACATAGTACTCATAGACTATAGTTAGTAGCATAGCAAGTACACTATAGAAAACATATTAGTGTTAGGACTTGGGATAAGTACATAAGAGACACACGGACATTATAGAGATGCATGCAACACCACAACAAGACAAGGACCAATCCTAGTCTATGCTGAACAAGGCGCCCATGCTTAAAGTAAAAGCCTAGGCTGCCTACATATCCTTGTGATGTAGTTCACAAAGAATAAGGGCAATGTAGTTCTAAAGAAGGAATAATGATGGCTAAGATAGCATGAAACTTGTAAGGATCTCCACACTCCTCTAGTCCCAGATTTGGAGGGAAACAACCTTCTAACCATTAACAAGGAATGATTTCTTACACTCTCTCCTATTTGAAAAAAGTGATATCCTCGGAGCTTAAGTCAGCATTCTCACACTTCCCAAATGTAGAGAGTATAATGGATATAGAGGGGAATTGAATAACTAAATTCCCATCCAATAGTTATAGACAAGAAGGTCCAACGACTAGAGTTATTCAACTGTAAAGCACAAATGTTGAACTTGACTTGACATTCAATAGAGGCTTAGATGTATTTGCACAGCCTAGGTTAAGGAAGAAAATATCTGCCCTTTTTCATACAAATGGTGCCAACCTTTTTACTTGAAATGAAGTCCACTCACTTAACATGCGAGTTAGTTCTCTACCTCTTGTAATGATACAAGAGTGTAGAGTCAATCCTTTGCATCCAGATGAAGGCTATCGTGTACCTTGAGGGACCTATTCCCAATGCATAGTGGAAGCCTAGCACTAGCATGGACAAGGATCTTCAGGACTTTAGGCTGAACATGACATCACCTAAAATTCCTCAATCAAAAGGGAGCACATTGATTCTTCACCCCTTAGAAGTGGTCTATCCTCATATCCACTTGGCGTCATCTAGCCTATTTCACATCCACCTTTTTTTACATAGGCAACACTATGACTCCCTTTGTGAAGTAGCAACACTAGGTCAATTACTCACTAAGATCCACAAAGGTAGATTGATGTGATTCTTAGCATGGAATTATGCAATCAAACTTTTCTTATGCCTAAGAAGATGTGCCTTGCCAATGCACCAAAAACCCAACCTTTTGATTTGGTTCACACCTAGTTGTACAGAAATTGACAATGAAATGTATCTTTTGCCTCTTTACTGTCTCAATATTTGGAGGCCCACAAGATTTCAGCTTCTTTGAATGAACATTTCCAGGATTGAAAATTTTCAACATTGAAACATGGAAGATTGGATGGTACTTTGCCAAACAGGATGGTAACTAAAGCTTATATGCAACTGGATTTACACAGGCAAGAACAGGGACCATTGTAATGCCTTAGGAATTTTTGACTAGCACCCTTCTTAAGCTTCATTTGCCCCACATAATTCATCTTCAATAAAGTCGACTTGCCAGCCTCAAACTCAATGGTCTATGCTTGCTATCAACATACTTTTTTATATGTTGGACAAACTTTTCAGGGTACAATCTAGCAACTTGGATTCTATCAGCCCAAGATTTCACAAATTGATTTGTAGAGGTGAGGTTTGCAATAGTTGAGGTGCTGCTACTTGCCTTCCTAAGGCTAGCTTAGCTGAAGAAAATCCTGTAGCAGAAGAGTTTTGAATACTGTAATTGAATTGTGCCCAAATAGTACTTAAGGTTGACATCTAGATACATTGCCAAAAACTTGTCAAGATGTTGGTGGAACACCTTGTTCATAAGTGTGCAAAAGTAGGAGCATTGCATAACCCAAAGGGCATCACCGTCCATTTAAAAGAGCCATATTGAGTGATGCATGTTGTTTTTTCTTCATCACCTATAGTAATGTGCACCTGATAGTAACATTGGGGAAGGTCAAGTCAAGAGAAAACTTGAGTCCTTGCTAGTTGATTAAACAAATTTGACACCAATGGCATTGAATACTGTTCTCAATGGTGTATTTGTTCGACAACTTGTAGTCATAGCACAACCTGAACATTTCATCTTTTTTCTTTGCAAACACCACTGTAGCTTTGTATGGGGATTTGGAGGGTCTTAGATAACTTTTCTTCACCAAACTTTCCAATTGTTTCTTTAGCTTCTTCAACTTAGGTGCAGTCAACTTGTATGGGCGTTGCCTGGGAGGGGTAGTTCCTAACAACAATTGAATTTTATGGTCCACCACCTAACATTTTGGCAATTCTTCTAGAAACTTTGTTGGCATCAAGTCTTGATAGTTCCAAAGAACTACAATTTTCCTATTCAGTTGGGCTGAACCTTCTGCCATCACTTCTTTCAACACGACCAAGTACATTTGCTGGGTTGGATCTTTCGCTATCTTCTTCATTACCATAGGGGACACAATTTGGATATCTTGAAGCATGCTAGTCACTCTTGGTGCAACAATCTTCATTGCATAGGGTGAATCCTCATGCGAAATGTAGATGACATCAAGATAGGGAACAACCAACATTTTAGCCTTCTTTAGAAACTCTTGTTTAACAATGACTTGGAAAGAGTCAATGTCTAGCACTGAAAAATCCAAGTTTCCTTTCCAATGCATCACCTTCACTGCTACCTCCTTCACCATTTTAGTACATTTGATAGGATGAAGTTTGGCCAACTTGTAGGATGTCAAGGCTAGATCCACATGCAAATTAAGGGTATGAGTGATTTCCGACAACAAGAAATTCTGACATAGACTTGTGTCAACCTAGTCATTCACCACCTTTGTGGGAAACTAAACTAGAAGCACTTGGATAGAATGCAAGTTGGTCTCTTGCTTTCTTTGCTTCCCTTGACATTTTGCTGCATTGTTGTCAAGCTCCAAGAAGTCTGCTCCATCACACCCAAATGTCCAATGTCTTGTCTTTTGTCATTGACCTTAGTTACCTACAATTTGAGAGCATTTGACCTTTAGTTACCAAATTGTCCCCTACCACTAATTCTCCGATTCAGGTTTTTTTGGATAATCTCATGCAACATGATTTCTTAAACAAGTGAAGCATCTTTCAGTTGGATGTCTTGGAGGATTGTTCATGTGTCCTTCAAAGTGTGACTGCTTATCCTCAAACTTGGTTTGTTTTTCAAGGAGTCCAATTCTTCTCATTCCTTAAGTACAAAGATTGGGTACCTAGAATATTGGTAGTGCATGGTCTCCTAAAGCCACCACTAAAATTCTTTCTTCCAAATCCATTGAACCCTCCTTCAAGCTTCTTATTCCCTTGAGGTGCCTTTGCCTCATTCTTCTTTGGCTTTGGTGCCTTAATATCCATCACCAAACTTGTAGCTAAATAGAGTGCTTTCCTATATTCTATATTTTATGGGTTTTGATTTTCCTTTGAACCTAGTGTTTTAGGCCATTAAAGAAGAGCTAGTACTTGCCTGCCTCGTTAATATTTGGGACCTACAACACTAGATTCTAGTACTCCTTAATGTAGTCCTCCAACTTCCCAGTTTGTTAAATCGCCTTCAACTTCACCCAAGTTTTGTCAATTGAGTTGCTTGGGAAGAAGTTTTTAATCATTGCTACCTTGAACTCCTCCCATGTGGTGATGGATCTTCTAGTTATCCCAAGCTTCATTTCTTGGATGATGCTAAGCTATCAAGTTTTCACATCTCCAATCAAGAATTGGGTAGCAATGCCAACTTGAGGTTTTTGGGGTACTCATGCATCTCAAAGAATTCCTTGATTTCAAAGAGGAAATCATCAATGTTTTTGTCATCTTGATCTCCCTTGTAGACCTTTGGTTTATTGGCCCAAAACTTCAATGCTGACCACCTTGCCCCTCTTGCCACTGCTTTTACCTACACTACCAATTGGTTCTTGGATTTTCATTCCTAGATTGTTGGCTCTCCAGCTTGGCTTTCACCTCCAACATTTCACTCTGAATCTCCCCCCTAGCAACTTGCATGTCATCAATAACATTCCTCAAATGCTCTAGATGATTTCTCATCCCAAAATTTTGGGCCATAGAAAGCTTTTGTTTAGTGCCCAAATTTAGTTCTCACAAATAGGGCATGTTCAAGGGGTCAACAATTTCTTGAACCATACTTGCCTGCTTAGTTGTAGGCAAGCAATAGAAGATCACACCATCAACCTCCAATAGTTTACTCCACATCTCCTACACATTTTCATGTGATGTATCAATCTTGAACCAAAGCTTGGTTTTGATACCAAGTGTTATGGTGCCACCCTTAAGAGCATTACACGATGCCATCCTTGAGAGCACCACATGACACCATCCTTGAGTCCCGAAAACACTAAGAAACAGAGCGTGAACTCAAGATGGACTATGCCTTAGAAAATAGTACCTGCAAACACATTAAGAAGACATGCCACCCATTAGAATATAGTTAGGAGCGTAGCGAGTATTCCATAGAGAACATATTAGTAGTAGGACATGAGACACACATAGAAGACACACAAATATCCTAAATATGCATGCAATATCACAACAAGACAACAAGGATTGATCCTAGTCTATGCGCAACTAGCTCCAACCCCCTTCTTCGAAGAGTAGGGGAGGTGCTCATGCCCAAAACCAAAGCCTAGGTTGCCTACATATCCTTGTAATGTAGTTCACAAAGAATTAGAGCTTTATAGTTCTAAAGAGGGAACAATAATGCTTAAGATATCATGGAATCCATAAGGATTTCCAGACTACTTCGGCCCTTGATTTGGAGGGAAATAACCTTTGAACCATCAATAAGACATGCTTTCTTACAATTGTAATAACCAAAAAGATATTTTGGTTATGAATCCATAAAGTCATTATCTTGACATTATTACCAATGTATTAAGTTTATCACTTTGATTGCTAGGATGTCTTAAGCATGGGGCCTAGCGCACTTGTCCTGTTTTCAATTTTATCATTATTTTAGCATTCATAACATGACATTTAGCCAAGCTAAGTATCCAAGGCGATGATAACAAGACATTATTATTATTTTGGTCAATATAACAAGTTAATATTATTTTTATGGACAAGATAAGTCATTATCATTGTTTTAATAGTGACAAGACATCATCATCCTCATGTTAACAATACTTCAAATTTTCAAGTCAACTAGGTATTACATCATTAAATTATCAAGTTATCAAATTATTATAATCTTTTATCTTATTGAGTTTGACATATAAGCCTTGGCCATTTCAACATAGGCATGTTAGCTTAGAAAGAACAATTTAGGGTTGAAAACTTAGTCGTAGATATTAAATATTAAGTACTAATAGTAACTTTGACTTTAAAATAATGAATATATATATAAACCACACTTATGAAGATTAGATCAGATCATAGATTGTTTTTCATTCCTAAGATTCTGGATTGTAGATTGCGATTCAGAATTATGGGGAATCACGATATTAAAAATAAAAAGGGGGATAAAAATGATTTGAACAAATATCGAATGATCGTTGTGAGTAATATTTTTGCTAAGTTTCTGGGCACTTTGCTAGAAAAGAGAGTCAATTCTTGGGCTGAAAGTAACCAGACCAGGGCAAGATGTCAAGCAGGTTTCAGACAGAATCACTATACTATTGATTACTTAATTACTTTTAGACACTGCATGGAGTTTACAAAAATGCTTAATAAAAAAGTTTTTATTTGTTTTATTGATTTTGCAAAAGCATTGATTCAATGATCCATACAAAACTATGATTGTGCTTGCATACAATTGGTGTCATTTCAGATTTGATTGCAGCAACTCAAAGATTGTATGAGGAAGTGATTATTGAAATTACATACAACAATTTAGTGAAAAAATTTCAATTCTAGAGAAAAATTGGAGTTAAGCAAGGTTGTCCACTTTCTCCAACTCTCTTTTGCATCTTTATTGATGAAATGCAGGAATGGTTGTGCAATGGGCAAGATAGTCATGCTATCAAAATTGGATCCCAAGCAATGAATCTTTTTTTATATGTAGATGATGCTACTTTGATTTCCACTACTGTAGAAGGTGCAAAATATGTTGTAAATTTTAGAAAATTATTATCGTTCATATGGTCTTCAAGTGAATGTAGATACAACTAGATTGATGATTTGGGGCACAAGAAATAACTGTTATAACTTCCATTTTGGAGTTACCAATGTGCAAATAGTATATTCTTTTAAATATTTGGTTCTCATTTATATGAACAATTATGTGTAGGGGAAGTGCATCAAAGAAAAAAAATAGTAGGAGGTTTCAAGGCTCTATATGTTTCAAAAAACAAGTGCAAAGATTTAGACTTATGGACTTGGAAGGCCAAAAAACAAAATTTTGAAACTATCACCTATCCTATTGTATTGTATGGATGTGTTGTTTGGGGACCTAGACTCAGTGTTGAACTTTGGAAAGATATTGAAAGAGTGCAAAAAACTTTTCTTCTTGATGAGTTAAAGGTGAAGTTGCAAATGCCTTATTCAGTGTTATTATGTGAATGCGATTTATTACCTTTAGAAGTAGAAACCATGTGCCAATTCATTACATACACTAATAGCTTGCATATCTCAAGGCAAGACAAATTCTCTAAAATAGTTCTTGAGGATTCATGAGACTATGGTCGATATTTTTAGGGGATGCAATGGTTGGGAAAATCAAATATCTCTTGGGAGGATGTGCAACAAAATCCTAAGCATATCCACCAACTAGTCAAGTAGAAGGTCTTAACACAAATGTAGACTAATGTGAAACACAAGAGGCAATTTTATTTACACCACATTAGATCTAATAAACTAGATGAAGAAACTCACTATCTCTCAACTACTATTTCCATCAAGTATTGGAATACTATTAGTAAGCTTTGCTTTAGTTCTCATCATCTTAGAATTGAAAGTGGAAGATGGATTCAATTGCCCCAAGAAGAGTAGATTTGTAAGTTGTGTATATTAGGAGCCCTTGAAGAAGAGTTACATGTGTATCTTTCTTGTGCTATGACTATCCATTTGAGACAACATTATAGTGTTTTTTTTTTTGAAGAGAAGGTCAGGCAAAATTTGTATTAACAAGAAAAAAATCAGAAAAAGAACTGTACAAAGTAGAAAGAAGGCCATCCAACTCGGTGGGGGTAGGACGCCTAGTCTGCCACCCAAAAGCAAAAAACCCACCCCAAGCTAAAACCCCCTAACAATAGACGAAGCACCTGCCAAGCAACAAAACACCCATCCTGCTGAACACTAGAAAAGTTAAGAAAATAATAGAGGCACAATGCAAGCCAAAGCCAAAATGGGGCATGGGCCAACAACAGCCTTGTTTCCCACCCAAAAAAAGAAAACAATTCATACCACTATGTCCCCAACCAAAATGTTAAAGTCTCTTGGACAACCACAGACAAGGGCATCTAGTTTGTTCTTAATCGTGAATGTTATCGAGCACCCTCCTATGTTGTTCAGTGTTAACAAAAGCTGCCATTTGTTGAAATTCTTTGGCAACTTTCGTAGTGCCTTTCCCATGCGGATGTAGCTTGGCAGTAGTTCATCGGATGTGCCAACGGAGTGCCCCCCACAACATTTAACCACAGATATCCATAACAACATACGGGTATTTGTCCTCCCGCATCCATAGCTTAACCCCGCTCTCATGAGCACGATCAATCTAATGTTGACGTTTCGTCGCCTCCTCTTTGTCCTGCTCACGCTTCACCCGCTAATGTTGCTCATGTTCAGCATTTTGCTTGTTTGCTTGCTGCATTTCCACTCTGATCTGTTCCCACAACAAATCTTCCAATGTAGCTCTCAATGCTGACTCCTTAAGATCCCACTTATGTTGCATCTCTTTTTCCCTATTCGCCATCGTGTGCTCTATTGCACTAAGTTGCCAAGCAAACTCTTGCTCACAGGCTTCCCACTTGGCTTCCCAACTAATCCATCAGCTTGTTTGGCCTCCTTAGCATCTTCAGTTGCCTTGGCCACCGCCATATGCGTACTCTTCTTGGCCAGCTCAGTTTCCATCTCCTTAGGCATGCTTTGCATTTCCAGGCATTGAATCTGCACCTGAGCAACCTCTATCTCCTCCCTGACCGCCCACACTTCCTCCGGCACTTGCCCACCATACCCCCTCTATGGCCCCTCATCCTCCACAATAGACGAACCCCTCCCAGGGACCATTGCCACTTCCCTCCTAGTATAGACAAACTTCAACACTGGCCTTGATTGCCTTGGTCTAGGCGGAAATCCTGATTTTCATAGGGCAATAATCAGCCCTAAATGTTGCCCATGCCGATGCTGCTGTAGAGTATCCATAAAAAACCTGGGTAGGTTGACTTGTTGGCCAAATTTCAGACATTTTCAGACATTTTAGAAACGTAAAGTGGCCCCTTGTAACTTCGACACATTTCCAAACTAGACAAAATAACGATCCACCAAATCCATTGCCTCTTGCCAAAACCTTGGCAGTGTTGATCTGGGGATATGCCTGCTTGCTATTTTAGGGATGGCCCCCTTGAAAAAGACCTGTGTGTTCTAAAAACCCCTGCCATAAGGAAGAATGACTTCCCCTGCTGACGGTACCCCCAGACAATTAACTAGCGATGCCTGCGTGAGCATGATGTGGACCCCTTTGAAGTTCGTGGTGTCTCCCTGCCAATTTTGGAAAAAAAATGTCATCAAGTAGCTTTGGGTCCCCCCTAATAGTTGCAGCACCTCATCCCAACCGACTTTGCAAACCAGCTCTCATAACTCGGTGTTTTTCTAGAACTTCTCACAATTAGGCTCATAAGTAGGAGTTTGCCCCATTGCAATTGTAGCTTCATGCTAGAGCCTAGGCCCCCAAATCACCAGTTGTACTGAAGTAGGTAATTGCTCGCCATGGAAAATCAACGCGTTGTGAGCCCTCCAAGTCATCCAAAGAATCACAGCACTCATTGAATCACCAGTGAGATCCAGCAAACGTGGAGTAGGTGACTGCACTAACGCTTGCCACACTTGAATTTGATGTGCGCATTCATAAACAAAGTGTCAAATTGTTTCCAGGGCCTACATGCAACGTGGACATGTGTCCACCATGCACATCCCACAATTTTGCAAAACTGCACACATGAGTAGGGCATCATGATTCATGAACCGCAAAAAGATCTTAATCTTTTCAGGCAAGTGGCCTTTCCATAGGACTCGCCACCCACTTAGTATAGGGAATTTACATCTAATGAGAGCCTAGGGTGATGCTCCCATCATGCCAAGCGTAGTCACACTCCTAACATGCTCATAGACTACTCTTCGAATGAGAGAGTCTCTATGGTTGGCTGTCCACTGCATATATTTGGACGTGGTGATCTGTATCCATTGAGCTTGATCAGGACCCCTATGGGCAATACGATTGACTAGCGTTTGATAACCCATCAAAAGTAAATCTTGAAGCTTCATCCCCCCCAATCCCCTTGCCTATATGGGTCGAACAAGTGTCCCAATTGACTAGGTGCAACTTTGATCCTCCTTTCCCACTCAACCAGATGAAGTTCCAGATAATTTGGTCAACTTTATTCACCATTGCCGCAGAGGGGGCTGTCACAGTTGTGGTAAAACGTGCCATCGCTGACAAATAGAATTGGCTAGCAGCATCCAGCCTTTCTGCGTTAGGTATCTCGCCATCCAATGGTTCACTCGTTGTTGTAGTTGACGAATAAGGGCGCTCCAAGTATCTTTCCGATGCCACGAAAAAATTGAAGCCCCAAAGCAAAAAGCTTGTATGATTTCTTGTTGATGCCTCCATTGGCGCTTGGTCAATTTGTAGAGTCTATATTTCTTATTCATGAAAATGTAATATCTGTCCAATGGATCCTATGGGTCTTAGGACGTAATAAAGCTTCATTTCATTTCATTAAAAAATATTGAATTTTTAATCATTTTAAAAAGTTTATGCAATTAAGAAGACAAATAATTGAAAATCTATAAAAAAACAATATATTCAACTTTAAAATAGAAATTTCTAAATA
This sequence comes from Gnetum montanum, assembly GCA_015680685.1. Classification (NCBI taxonomy): domain Eukaryota; kingdom Viridiplantae; phylum Streptophyta; class Gnetopsida; order Gnetales; family Gnetaceae; genus Gnetum; species Gnetum montanum. Next base: position 110,925 of record MNCI01034498.1, on the reverse strand, counting down.
TATTAATATAACAACATTGCATTAAACATAAACATAAACATAAATTTATTATTTACATTCCTATATACATTACAAAAAATTTCAAATGTAAGCTACACTACAGTATTCATTCACCATCCACTAAAATAAATAAGCTGAAGAATGTCTGAAATCAGCTATTAAAGTGGTTCAAAATAAGTTGAAGAATGCATTGTTGAGCTCTTGAATAATATGCTGCAAAGCTTCCCAAGAATGTGTTGCTCCTTGCAGAAAAATGTGCACTCAAAGTGCCAAAAGCTTTGAAATTGCTGATGACGTATATTTAGAATAATTCTTTCTACTTTTATAGTTGTATTGATTCATGAATTTTGTTATTGGGATGTTATTTCAATGCTTAATGTTAAAAAAGTGTAAGCTTCTAATTGGTATTTTTACACATTTTGAAATTTTCTGGAATCGCTTGGAATCATCTAGAAGTGTGATCCAAAATCATCTGGAATTGCAATCCCAAACTGGATCATGATCCAGACCAGATCCAGATCGCAATTGTTTGGATCATGATCTTGACCCAATCTTCATAAGTATGACATAAACTAACTTTAAGAAGTCATTAAAGGAATACATAAAGAAACACTGCCTTTGGCCAAAAGGCAGACCTATTCAAACTAATAAAAAGTCTCAGGTCTCTTATCAAAAATCATCAAACAAACAAGAAGTGAAGTAATAAAATAAGACATGGATGACGGAAGTTGATGAAGACCAGTTATAATCTAAAATCTAGTCTTGGGTGACAGCCAAATGAAGTCTCAAGACAAGTCATGAAGCCAAAATGTCAGACATGGGTTGCACTTAAAACAAGTTGCAGTCACAAATCTTAAATGTCATTGTTATGAGTGGCAACAAAGACTAGAAATCATCTTCACTTCAACTATGTTTGAAAAATTGGGCATGAAGCACATGTCGTTTCTCCATGGATGCTTTGAACAGAAAATTTTTACCTCTGTTACAGTCATTGTAACCCCGAAAGAAAAATCCATAACACATCGGAAGAAACTGCCAATGCTCGTATTACTTGAACCACCTTCTATAAGCATGTTTGAAATTTCTTATATGCTCCCTCCATAACGAATTGCTTGAGCTTCTTTAGAGTCTTCAAGGGGAAGTGACCTTTCTGGATTTCCTCCAGGTTCCTCTTTGAGATCAGGACAATGGTGTGACAGCAGGTAAAGGGCAAGAGTATCATCATAATATGAAGGATTATCAAAGTGTCTTGATAAACTAGCTCTTAAGGATAGGAGGTGGTGTCCGGAAATGAAAAATAGCAGTGTAAAGGGAAGAACTTGGTGATACCATAGACTACAAGTTCTTCTCTTTTCACTGGTTGTCATCGTCCACCACATCTCCCATCCCTGAAGAGCATATTCTTTTGGATCCATCTAATAAACCTTCACTTGTTAATACTCTTATGCTTCATACCTACTGTTGCACAGTGCTCCTAATCCCAGATATGAAGTTGGAAAAACTTTACAAGGCTTATTCCCCCCTTAAAGAGTTTGAATATGCTTGAGCAACTCTCTGTTAAGCCCATCAGGTGGAGGCAACGTGTAGAAACTTCCAATGTCCTTCTGGATATTATAAAGGTTGGTAGGGTTCTCTGACAAATCATTTCTTTTGCATGTTTGATTTTTAGTTCATTTTCTGCTATTCTTTTATTGTCAGTGTAGCATATTTAGCTTGTAAGGTTTCCTTCCTCTTTTATTGCATTCAATGTTGCATTCATTGTTAACTTTTTTAGGCATGTTTTCTCATCTAAAGCGTTCTTTCTCCACTTTTCACCATTTTCTCATGACTTTTGTTGGTTTGTTAATATTGCTTATGGGGTTGTAGTAGATTGTACTTCTGACTTATGAAACTGAAAGTTGCTATTTTCATAATTATTGTTTCAATAGTGTTAATATTTACATTAAAAAATAGTAGCAAAGTAAAAATTTGAGTATGTTCTTTTAATAAAAGCAAATATTTTGAATTAAAGTGGGAGTCAAGTTAAACCTTTTTCATAAAGAAAAACTAAACTAGCAAATAACTGACACTACCTTTTTAAAAGGAAACTGTAAATATTGACTCTATTGAATCAATAATTATGAAAATAACATCATGACCGGTACTAAAAAAATGTTTACTATAAAGGTAAGGCAGGATAGGATATTGAACTATACACCATGCATGTGCATAGCTTCATGGTGTACATGTTAACCATCAATGCATTTGCTTAGGTTCATAGCATGCGAGTTAACCATCAGAGTGCTGGCATGTGCTCAAGGCCATGAGTAAGATTAATAGACCAGCGGGTCATCAAGAAATAGTGAGCAATTAAGGAAGAAAGCTTTAGATGAACAAACATGCTCGATAAACATGCAGTTCTGAAGGCAGCCAGAGATAAAAAGCCTTATAGGTTCAATATGTTGGACTGACACCAAACCACCACAAAAAAAAAAAAAAAAAAATGGTATCAGAGAGACTTGCCAACTCTTTTTGAATATGAAACACCTTCAATTGGGATCTTTGGAATTTTGCATTGTCTTCATAAATTGGATTTTTTTTGCATGCTGCCCGCAACTGATAAGCCCGTTGAGAGGTTGCTCAAGCGCCGTTTACTCCTTTAAAATGTCTTTAAAAAATGCAAGCTATGTGTGGGACAACCATCCTTAAACTCTTTAACGAGTAGTAAATCCTTCCGTAGTGCTTCCAACTTATTCTTTGAGTTTGTCCAGTGGTTTGCTTTCAAAGATTAATAAAGTTTCAAACTCTCTGTTTGCTTCCATTAACTTTCACTTGCGTCAGTTGTTTGTTACTTTACACTTCTCCAAAACATCCCAATAATTCTTTGCAGTGGACTTGCTTCCAATGATTGGAAACATTTTGTCATGCAACCCTGCTTCATTGAGGCTTCAATGAATTGCATCTTTATGCTCTCTCATTGTAGGTCTTTTCTTGATTAACTGTATGACTTTGAATGGCTGCTCCAGTTCATTTGCTTCCAACAATGTCTTGACCTTCATCTGCCAGTGCTGAAAATTATGCCTTTCAAATGTAGGCACTTTTCCTTCTCATGCTATTACATTATTCCGACTTTCACCATGCCATTAACCCACTAACTGCACCACAAGCATAAACTCTTAGGCCTTTCATGGGCTTACTACTACAACTACTGACATACATTAATAAGAAAAATAACTGAGATGGACACTGCAACCAACAACACTTACTAACTAAACAAGTTGGCATCCATCAAGGCATTGAGAAAGATAGAATACTTAACATTTTACTCTACAAGTAAAAAATGAAGATGGTCACTCTAACTCAACTAGGACTTGCAAGCTAGCTCTAACCAATAGTGTTGCATATGTCTTTCCAACTTAGAATATTTTTAAATGAGATTTCCCATACTTCAGAGAATTTTTTGCTTCTACAAAGCTTCATTAATATAAAGTAGGCCTCTCCATTTGTTTTTTAATTTTTTGGACTTGTTCTTAGTCTCACTGTCGTATATTGTTTTTCTTTGTGTAATTCCCGTTTTTCTCTGGTGAATTGATTTTTTTCCCCTGAAAATATAAAAAAGGAAAAAGAAAAAAGAAAGGAGAGAAGGATTTAACAATAAAAAAGGCATCACTTCCCAGAGAATTCTAGATTCATCCCAAATGCCTTCAGAAAGTAGGTATAAAATAAGGCTGAAGTGCAAATTGTAGATATGAGGGTTGATTGTGAGGTTTATGCAGCCCAGGAAGGTGGACTGTAAAGTGATCTTAATGCATTATTTTGTATGAGGTAAGTGTGCCTAATCTGATGTATGTAGTGATACGATGTTCATCTTGTTTTGTTGGTTTCTGTCAATTGGATCTATGTTTCAATCTCCCTATTCTGGTTTATGTAAGTTTCTATTGTTTGGATTTTGAGGCATCTTTGTGGTTGTGAGATGGGGCTTTACCCCACTAGTTAATGGTCAAGTTATTATCTTTATACATCTTCACAGATCTTACTTCCCACTTTGTATCCATACCAGATGGATGTTTTTGTTTGTTTGTCTTTCAATTTATGATTGTGTCAAGTTATTTCCATCCAAGGAATAATAAGCAGATCCAAGATATGGAATTTAAACTAGCTTTCAAGGGATGTTTTGAAATTGTTGACATAATGTGTCTTAGCCCCTGCAATTAGGTTTTCATCCACGTGAACAGCCATCAGCATCTTAACCGTGTCATTATTGTATTGATGATATCATAATTCCTCTTTTGAAGTGGAAGCCTGTACTCTGGAGGAATGTATCAATTAATTGATATGACGTTCTTGGAGATTTTTTAAGGCTATAACGCTTTATTCAACTTCCATATTTTCCTTTTTTCTAGTTGAATATCCTCTAGTGTTCACATTCAACTTCTTTAATGCAGCTCTATAAAAAATTAAAAAAAAATTGTATTCTACATGGAACTTCTTATATAATGACCAATATACAAATGCTGACTCTAAATTATTATGCAATAAAGTGTTAGCTGCCTGCAATCTATGTTTATTGTGTGTTACATGTTCTAGAAGTTACTTGTGCACTTTTTTCGTTGTTGGATCCCGATGACCTATTTTTCAAGTTTATGAGGGACAAAAATAGTTATAAATATGTAGTAATTTTATTTTTGTTTTGTCTTTATGAAGGTTAGTGGGACCAAATTTTATTACTTGAAAAACGAGGCAGTTTTGTTGGAACTGGGACTCATAAACTGGGCATTGTCGAAGCTTTTGAAACGAGGATACATTCCACTAATCACACCTGACATTGTAAGATCATCTGTTGTGGAAAAATGTGGTTTTCAACCTAGAGCAGAAAATACCCAGGTGTGCACTGTTGATTAAAACTAGATTATGGAATTTTAATTGTATTTTTTTAGAAACATGTCATATTAATCTCCAAGGACTCTGCTTAGGGGGATGAACAGATTGATCCTGCGGGTGATGATGTTTTATTATGTAGTATTAATCTCTTTCCTTTCCCATTTTTAGAAATATTTGTTAAACTTGTCTTGTTTTGTAATCTTAAAGTCATGTTTCTTGGAATTTACTTGTACAAATGTTTTGTTTATTATATTTTGGATCAACAGATTTACAATATCGAGGGGACAGACCAGTGCTTAGCAGGTACTGCTGAAATTCCACTGGGAGGAATGTACATGAATCATATTATTGCAGATAGTGAACTGCCATTAAAGTTTGTAGCTCTTTCTCATTGCTTTCGCACAGAGGCTGGTGCTGCAGGGTCTGCAACAAGGTTTAATATTCTCAATAGCTCTTTCTAGATTTTGAAAGAATAATAAATGAGGTATTAAGACTTAAAGTAGTTTCTGACTGTACTTCAAATTTTTATTATTACTAAGACCTTTTTTAGCGATAAAATAAATACATTTATAGAAGTGTACGGGCTTCTAGATTGCTTTTTTGCATATTTAACTTTGGAAAGATTCATTTCCCTATTCAACGTAAAGGATGCTTCATACTGTTAAGTTAAAATATCATTTCCTAGTTCATTTGACTTACGAGTGTCCAAACAGATGCCTGGTCACGGATCCTGGAGATGTCATTCTGGTACTGAATTGGTTTTACCAATCTACATTTTACTCTATCATTCTATTTACTATTTTCAGAAAAAAAACAAAAAGAAAGGTGCACAAAGAAGAATAAGTGGGATCAGGGTTTTGTGGGTGGTGAGGGTGAATTGGGTGAGGTGGGCGAGGTGGGGTGTGGGTGGGTTGTACTACTAACATACAACATAGAAAGATTTCTCTCTATTCAAATGCTAGCCCTTTATTTTTGATTGAATTGTTATATTTAATTATGTGGTATTCACTTCTACAATGATTGACATTGATATCCAAAATCTAATTTGAATCTGCCAGACTTGTTGAATATATCCTTTTATTTCAGTCAAGTGAGTCAACAATGGATCTGTTACTTCCCAATCTGTTTTCAAGGTCAGAGTTCAAATATTTGATTATGTAAATGTTAGGAATGTTATGGGTGTAGATAATTTTGTTTCATAATTGGCCCATGTTTTATTAACTTGTTATGTTTTAATGTTGTATCCCATGTTTTCTAACTGGTGGTGCTATAAAACCACTTTTTATGTGAGTGAGGTCTCAGGGTCCGTAGTTCCCTTGGTTCCTTCCCATGATTGAGGGACCATAGACCACTCTGAGGTATTCATCCATGGCACTCACGTGTTAGAGAACCACTTTGGCTTGGCAATTCCAAGGAACAACATGGCTCTACCCTATTTCCCCGCTTTGTCCTCTTCATCTTACCCTTACATTATAGAACTACATGGACCTAATTTTGCAGTTGTCATAGATATGTCGATAGCCTAGATTGGATAGTCTAGGTGCAGGGTTGTGTCGAACCTTGTATTAGATCGTGAGGGGTTTGGGAGTAAGGCACCCTTGTAGATACATTACCATTCTCCTACTGATGATGTTTACAGTGTTCTTTGTTTGCTTGTCCTCGTTCAAAGTCATAGATGTTCTCCTAGAGGCATATACTCAATCTAAGAGATTTAGATGCAGTGCTTCCTTTTAAGTAATTGAAGTGGATGCATGGCTCACTCGGAGGTGTAGTTCCCAGGTCTTCCACCTTGGATCCTTTGGATCTAAGGGAAGTCCTTGGGGTGCTAGATAATGTTGGGGCAACATTGTTATAGATCGTATTAGAGCATCATTCAATGTGTTGCGATGAGTTTGATGTTCTCCTAGTTTGTTATGGGTTTATGTTTTGGCCTTGAGGTTTGTTTATCTATGGTCCTTCCAGTTGGATACCATTTTTGATATTGGATCATAGTGGTTTGACCTCTTATATCTACCAAGATTCCTTATGTGGAGCCATTCCTTTGATGCTTATAGCCTTTACTGTTTTGACATGGTTGCATTTGTTGGACCTTTCTCCACTATGACTTCATTGGTGGTTGGACAAGCTATGGCTATGTATCAATGTGATTGATGGAAGTTCTATTGGCATCACATGGAATGTTGTTCAAGGAGCTTTTTATCCTTGGTCTTCAGTGGTTCATTTGGGATGAATTGGATTTGGTCTTTGCTTTGGTCTCCACCTAGATAACACGTGTCGAGATGAAAGTATTTGGAATGTGCATGATGTGATATCCTTGCACCCCCACTTATTTTGGATACATTAGGTGTGGGATTTACATACTAGGCCACAATTTTACCCAAGTACCATAGGATGAAGGACCTTTGAACATGTGTTCTTAGTGAGCCTTGGTTTGGATGGACAAAGCTTGTTACCAGCAAACTAACCCATGTTTGCACTTGTGTAAATATGTTTGTTTGGTTGTGTGTGCATGTCCTTCTTTCTGTTGTGTTTCAAGTCTCTCATGTGCATTCCTCTTGCTTTGGCTTTCGCTCATTATTGTTTGGTTTCATGTTTCCCATGGCTTAGATGTGGCCCCATGGAATGCCTTTGTTTATTGTATGGATGATTGTTGAGGGTGCATCTTGAGGCCTTGTTTCCTTCTTACTAGACTAGTTTTGATTGGTCCTTGCTTTGATGCCCTTTTGTGCTTTGGATTTAGTTACCTTTGTTGTGGGTTATGTGATCTTGTGTTTCCTCTTTGAGACATGAATGTGGTTGCCCTTGGGCCTTGTGGCATCACTCCTTCGGATTGCGACATCTATGTTGAGGTATTTTATTTGAGCTGATGTTTTCGAGTCCTTAGTGAGATATCATTTCTAATTTTGTTCTAGTTTAGGACCTCACCTCCCTTGTTGAGTGTCTTCTTTGGAGGTCACATCCTCTTTGGTTGTAAACTTGGATGTGCATGTTTTGAGAGCTCCTGCTATTGAGACCTATTGCAATCCATCTTGGTCTCCTTGTTATTTCATGATGAGGTTGTGAATGTTTCTACCTATGCCCTCTTGTGGTTCTGTTGAGACCTCGGATCTTGATGAGGATGGGTGTCAATGGCTGGGTTCCCTTGTTAGTTGTGGATTTCTGGACCTCCTCATTGGTGTGCTCAATGGTTGTTTTTGTGTGAGTGTATCTAAGCTTCTTATGCGAATTTTTGCATGATTGATCTCTATATGTGTGGTTGAGATGCTGCTCTTCATAGCATTTTGAGATTGTTATATGTTCTTCATTTTAATTATGCTTAATGGATGCATTTTATGGCTGGTGTGCTGCACATGACCGCTACTAACTCTTTTGTTTCAAAGCTATTGTCTTGGCCTTGCAAGCAGCATAGATACAAAGATGTTGAGATAGTGGAGATCTCAGTTGGATTCTATGAGCACTATGTCTTGGTGGAAGATAAGTGCTCTTGAGACCTCAATGAATTGATTACTTGGTCTTAGATCCATGATATTGGGATGTGGATTTGTCAATATTGATGCTATAATGGAAGAGTTGAGTGCATCATAATTTGTTTGCCTCTTAGTTCTTTGGGTGAGCACTTAGAGCAGACTTTCGCCAGTTTTGAATCCCTTCAGATATTTGGTTGAGCAGAAGGCATGAAATAGTATCCTTGGCCTTGCTAGATATTGATGTCCCAGGTGCTGATAATGCCTTGAGGTCCCACTGTGGCAGGTGATGGATCTACTAACAACTAACATTGCTTGTTCATTGCATTCATGTTTCTTTCTATTGGTTCTGATTGTAGATTTTGGTGGAATCAGTGTTATTGTTGTCAGTATATGTATAGAGACAGGTTTTCAGATCAGAATGGTGCAGCTTTGGTCTTGCTCTTGTTGGCCTAAAACCTTAGCCTTAGGATAGGCTTGGGTAGTACGTCCTTTAACCTACTAGGCTTGGGTAGTATTTCCTATCATTGCATGTTAAACCTACCAAATGTAATCATTGTTCCATGTATGGATGATGTAATTAAATTGTTAGCAGCAATTCATGTATTGAGGAGAAACAATCGTTCGATGTCATTGTAGGCTCTTGTGTTCCCTTCTTGTGGACCTGTGCCACACTCTGTGACAAGGCCAAGTTTGGTGAACGATGTCCTGTATATAGCTAGACTGTGTTGTGGTTAGCACTTCCTAATGCACTGTAGTCTGTTTCTGTCCTCTATAAAATGAGACCTCTTAAAGCTTTATGACTAGTTCTACCAAGTGGTTAGTATCGTATTCTGAGGGCTGCGACATGTTCTTGATCATGGTGTTCTTGACTAGTCGGTGATTTGCATCCCTCGGTGATCTTGGCATGCCTTGGTGGTATGCGTCCTTGGTGATTGTGGCTGTCTTGGTGGTGTGTTTAGATCTCAAACTCTTCCTTAAGGATTCCATGTTTTGCATTGATCTCATTAAGTTTTAGGTAGTGGTTTATCTTGGCAGAATTCCAAATCCATTTATATGTTGATAGTCACTGTGGCAGCAGGTGGTTCTTGATGTCCGTTGGTCTCCGCAATAGATGCAGTGATAGAATTATGACAGGCTCTTGAATGTTGGTTTTTTGACCAGCCTTGGTGCAAATGTGAGTCTTGGGCTTTGGTGCCTAGGCTACTTCTCTCTTGGGGCAGTGTTGCAGGCTGTGGAATGGTGGTCCACCCTTGTGCAAATGTTACTTCAGTTCTTCTGGTTGTTGGCTTTTCTTCTTGAAGGCCCTACTTGGTTGTCCTTCACATGCAGGTTGATTGCTTAACCCAGAGCTCTCATGACTTGCGACTCATGGCTCAATTTGGGTTATAGTGTATGGTCTCTCTTTTAGAAATGCTAGATGTTTTAGTGCACACATTCCTATAGGTGTGCCAGTGTATCATTTTAGCAATTGACTCTCTGGCCTGATGGGTGGATCAAGTTGTATCAGCAAACTTTAGTTGATTCTCCCTCTAGTTGGGTGCAGAGGTTATGGTGGATGATCTGGGAAGAGGACTGTCCTAGGGCCGATCCCCTAGCTGTCCTTAGCTTGCTCTAACATTTGATCAGTTAAACTCAATGTTGGGCTTACTTGATAGTTTTAGATGGCAGCAAGTGTATGTGATGCCTTAGTTGCATTTTGGAGAAGTTTTCGAAGCAAAGTTGGTGTTTTTCATTGATTTAGATATGGGTGTATGTTGTCCCTTATTGCGGAATGGTTTGTAGTGTTGGTCTATCTTGTGATAGTAAGGTCAGAACAAGTGGTCTACCTATGGACCTTCTTTGGAAGGAGGATGTGGTTTTGGTTGTGCACACAGTTATCTAGCAATTAGTGGGCTGGACTAGCGAGACCCATGGTCTTGAAGGTAGATATAGAACTTGGGGTTCTAGCAAGCTTTAAGTTTGCTGGTTTAGACATGGCTCCCTTGGAGCATGTTTTCTTTGAGATGAGGTCTCACAAGTCCATTGCCAGGGTCAAAAATAAATCCTGGCAAGCCTTCAAATCGATATATATGTGTAAATCTCTTGTCATTGATGGGCATTGAGGGGCCATTTGTAAGGGTCTCATTTGGACTTGTGAGATAGGAGCACATTTACTTGTGTAGGTTTAGGACTATGCAGGAGGACAAGTCTCTTAAACCTGCTAAAGGAATGGATATAAAAGACACCTTAGTGACATTGGTCCTTTGGGTTGGCCTTATTCCTATTGTCATGTAGTAAGGATGGTTTCTTGGTTCCACAAGTGTTCTTCGCATTTCATTCGAGGCTTTGGTTGGAAGAACATATGAGGTCTTCAGGGTTGGTACCTTCCTTCAAGCTTGGCATCACTTGAGTTGGGTGCCTCCCGAGATTTCATAGAGTTCAAGCCTATACAAGAAGTATACTCTCAAAGCTTATTCTAGGCTTTGGTTTGAGTATGTCGCTTCTTTTCTGCAGGGGAGAATTGTGAGAGAGGTCTTAGGGTCAACAATTTCCCTGGTTCCTTCCATGGTTCAAGGACAACAGAACACTTTAAGGTGTCTATACGTGACACTCAAGTGTTGGAAAACCATTCCAACTTGGCGGTTCCAAGGAATAATAGGGCTCCACCTTGTTTCCCACCTCTTTGTCCTCCTCATCTTACCCTCACATTATAGGGCTACATGGGGCTTGATTCTACGGTGGTCATAGATATGTAATTAGCTTGGATTGGATAGTCCAAGTGTAGCGCTGCACTGAACCTTGTACTAGATCATGAGGGGTTTGGGATAAGGCACCTCCTGTAGATACATCATCATCCTTCTACTGATGATGTCTATAGGATTGTTTGTTTGCTTGTTTGCTTGTCCTTGTTCAAAGTCGTAGATGTTCTCCTAGAGGCATATGCTCAGTCTAAGAGATTCAGATGTGTTGCATGCTCCATTCTAAGTAACTGAAGTGGATGCATGGCTTGCCTGGAGGCATAGTCCCCAGGTCTTTTGCCTTGGATCCTTTGGATCTAATGGGTGTCCTTGGGATGCCAGACAATGTCAAGGTAACATTGTTACACTTTAGGTATCTTTTTTTTTTAACATTATGTAATGTTGTGATACTTTGATAACCTTTTGGGCTTTTAGGGCTTTTAGACCATGGTAATCTATTTAAACTATTGTTTTTAATGTTTGAGTTGGGGGTTTTGAGAGATTGAGAGGAGTCTGATGATGGGTAGTGAGAAACTCATTCCATAGATGCTCTGTGCACACTTGAGCAGCCTTGTACTATGTTGATTCTTGAAGGAGACTAATAACTTTGCTTTCTTCTTGTGGTTTTTACCCTTCTTTGGGTATCTGCACAAATAACTGTATTCTGTATTTTTTTTTTAAAGGTTTATTTTCTTCTGATGAACTTATAACCGTGGTGCTAGAGTATACCAATGTGAGTCCTGTGTATGTTTTGAAATTTCTATTGATTCTGCATAGCTGTTGGTTTCCTCATGCAGGGTAAAATTGCAATGGAGTGCCTGCAATGAAATGACATGTTAGTTGAAGTAAATAAGTAGTGTCTTTGGAAAACCATGATGAAGATATTCTCTATCAAAAAGAGTGCAATGTCATCTTAAAGACCGAAGGTGAAGGTAAAGACTGTTGGAGTTTTCTGATGTAGACTCGTAGAAGAATTACATTGGCCATAATGGAACTTGACAGGATGACACCTTTTCTAATTTAGCTGGGTCTTCACAATGGGGTACTTCAACCTTATAGCACAATTCTTATAACGTGTTTTGGCAGACATATGATTATCTCACTGGGTTAAAAAGAGGAGTGTTAGGGCCATCTAGATGAGAAGCAACTTTTGTTTGCGCAGCTAGACAATTTTAGGGTTACTGAGGTTCTTAATTCCTTACCTTAGTCATGGGACTGCCTGTCAACTCCAATGACTACTGTAGATACTGTGACGAGCTTGAACACTGTTGCTTTGAAGCTACTAGATGCTGGCAAAATCAAGGTTGTGGAACCAGTTCAAGAAGTCCTTACTGTTAAAAGGGGAAATTCAGAGACAAGAGGTGGAGGATGTGGTCGAAGTAGAAGCAGAGGCAAGTCTATTAGCAAGGGAGAAAGTGTTTATCAGTATTGTAATAAGGGACATTTGCGGAAGCATTGTCCTGCTTGAAAGACCAAAGAGAAAGGGCAATGGCAGGAAAAAAGTAGCTATCAAAACTCTGATTCAGAAAGAAAGGCTGCTCTTGTGGTGTTTGCTGGAGATGGGGAAACAATATCCATTATTCTCTTCACCATATATCTGTATTGTTCGTTTAGGAGTTTTCCTTTCATATTTGTCCATACAAAAATTATATCTTTAATTATTAATCTGTTACTAGTAGTGAAGTTATTTAGGTGATGATATATCATGTAAGGTGCTTGGAATAGATTTTTTCATGTCGAAATAGAATAGTGGCCAGATTGTTACATTGGAAAATGTGCATAATGTTCTAGGTATTTCAAAGAACCTATTTTCATCAAGACAACTTGATGATCTGGGCTTCAAAATGACCCAGGAACGTGGTTGTTTGAAGGTTAAGGGAGCAATGACATTGATGCATAGGAAAAAGGAAGGTTCAATGTATGTTTTGAGAGCTGAAACAACGGGAGGCTGTGTAATTGCTATGGTTGAAAATGACATTTTCTTGTGTTATCCAAGACTAGGGCGTAGCAAGGCTGGTATGAAGTGGTAAAGATTTATTAGCCAAGTTTTCTTCTGTTTCTTTAGTTTTCTGTCTTGATTGTGCTTTTGGTAAAGGAAAATGTGTAGCTTTTAAGAGATCTGGTAAAAATATGAAAGAAGGAAAGTTAAAAGTTTTTAATTCTGATGTTCATCCTGTTGTCACTTCTTTGGGTAGTGCATATTTTATCTTTTATTGATATTTTCAACTAAAATAGTGTGGTTTTATATTTCATCCATTTCAATATAAAGCTAGGATGGTTGTAAAAGGTTTTAGTAAAAAAACAAGGTGTTGACTTTACTAAAATCTTTTAATGCATGGTAATGCAATATGCAATCTGTTTTATGGCTGCATGTTTGAATTTGAAGTTGCAGACTTACATATTAGGACATCTTTTCTGCATGGAGGCTTAGAATAAGAAACTTAGATGGCAGTATTAGAGGGATTGAATATTGAGAAAGAAAAGTTTGGTTTGCAATAGGAGGAAGGCAATTTATGGCTTGAAACAAGCCTATCATCAATGGTACAAGAAATTTGATATGTTCATGCAGAAGAAAAAATAGTCGTTGCAAAATAATTAGAATAGAAAAGGGAGGGAGGAGCTAGGGGACATAACACTTGGAGGGAGTGGTTTTGATGTAGAGGGATTCAGTGGTATCACATCTGTGGTGGCTTTAGATGGTGGGTAGGCAGTGTCATTGATCTGGTGTGTCTTCATAAGTGGGTAAGTTTTCCTTGGGCACCTTGCCTTGGTTGGGAGAGCCTTCAGAGCCTTCATTGCTTGTGGGGTGGGGGGAGGAGACTTCATCTTGGCTTAGGATAGGGACTAGGTCCTTTCCAGTAGCAAAAGGACTCTTCTTGCCACTCAAGATTCATTTTGGCATTGTGGTGCACTACACAAGTTGTGTTCGCTTTGCATGTGGGGCCTTATGCATTCTCTGAGCTTTCATCTTCTAGGTCAAGTACATCAACCATTGTTTTTCAACATTCTTGTAAGCATCCTTATCATTCAACACCACTATGGAGTGCTAGTTAGGGTGTGCCATTCCATCAACCCTAGCTTCCTTGGTGGGTTTACATACTAGCTCTTCCTTGGTTCAGTCGTGTGTAGTGCCTTCTAGAAGCACATAGGCATACAACTTAGTGTCAACCCTTCCTCCTTAACTGCCTAGAGGACCAAGTCTTGTAGAACTTGCTCTTAGCAATAGGTTTCTCTTGTTGGGGATCCTATGCAATACTCACTATCACCCCTGCCGCCATCTACCATTACCATGTATTCCTCACCTTCTAGTTATTTTTGGCCCTAAACCCCCTAGCTTTATGTCAACTTTCTCCATTTCACCCATGATGAGCAATAAAGTTATAGTTGCAAATGCCTGTGACGTCATAGCTGTGGCATTCTAGATGTGAAGTCGTAGTTGTAATAAATGCTTATAGATATAGTTCACCTACAATATTTATGGCATTATTTGATCAGTAGGTAATGAAACTCTACCAGTTTGCTTATATATTCCTTGTAGCAGTTAGGGAGTGCCTATAATGTAGTTTTGAGTTAATAGTATGATGTCTTTATTCAAGTGGAATGTACTTGGACATGTTCCATGGCCAACAATAAAGATCGAGCTTGATTCCTTTCCATTGTAACACTCTAACTTAGATTAAATTTACTTTTTTTTTGTTATTTACTTTCCAATGCAAAGTAGTTTAATGTTTACAATTCCATTGTATGTTAATTCATATGGTAGAATGAGAGCGACCAAATTTCAAGCATAACATGTATTTGTTTGGTAATCCTAGCAGTGGATACACTAGTTTAGGATGTGAATTGCAAATTGGGGCTTGGATAGTCATTGCTTCAATGAATTTAGGATTTACTTTATTGTTAATTAGATTAATTAATTAATTTCTTTATTATTAACTAGTTTAATTAATGGCCATAGGAACATCATTATCATGTGCCTCAACTATACTTAATTATACATGTTTAGGCCTACTACATGTATAGTTGGAAAGACAATGACCTACATTCACATGATAAACTAGTTAGATACCATGCAAACTTCATTCATTTATTATAATATGGTCTATTGTGATGCTTATAGATTGTGTGGTTGGGCATTGGGCATACTTGTCACTCATTAACCCATCTCATCCCTAGCCTTCAATGCCCCCTTCCTTGTCAATTATGGGACTGCGCTCATTTCAGCCCTTGTAATGTACTTCCTATGATAACCCTACCATCTTGTCGGGCTGCCTTGGGTCTCCCTTGGCTTCTACTTCTTCCCCTTTTCCTTCTTCCCCAGTTATATGTCAATTGACATTTCTTTGCTTACTTCTCCTACCTCATCAATGAACCCTGCCTCACTTGCTTACCTTGCCCAGGGACATTTTGTAAGTAGGAAAACTCCCACTTTCCTTATTGCCTTTCCCCCAATACCTCCTTCCCCTTCTAACCCTAACCCCACCCTGCAATCTTTCCCTTGCTGAGAACCTTTGGCACAGTCTGGGCCACTTCCGTTGATAGAACTCCCTAAACTTGATGAATTCTCTGACCCTCAAGTTGATATAGACTTCTTTCTTTCTAGTCAGGCTTGGAGGGCCTTCAACAAGAACACTATGTAGATGTTCTACAGGTTGAGGATCTACCCCTATCAAGTATTTGAACTCCATTTTGTGCTGCCTCAGCAATTAGAAGAGGCCACTAGGCATATCAAAATCCTAATGTACCGGAGATTAAGGGAAACCAGAAGCTTGGAGATGCCCTCAAATTCAGACTTATTTCACATGCCAAGCACATCCTTGCTAAATGGGAGCTCAAAGAGCACATTCGTGGACAACATGATAATCACTTTCTGGGTTGTTTTCAACTCTGAAGTTTTTGAAAATATTTCCTTGGTTTGGAATGTTCCTATGATGTGGATGCCGACGGTAGCAGAAATTCATCAGGCTACTGCTCAAATCACTGAGGATTTTTGACAGGCTCAAAAGTGGGCTAAAGATCATCAAGCCAAAGGTTTGGAACCTTTCCCTGAAAGGTCCTTGCCTGCTTTTGAAGCAGCACCCTTGCCTGTTGATTCCTGAAACTCAGTCGCACATCATCCTACTCAATGGCAACACTCACCCTCTCCTAATCGCTCTAACTTGTCACCACCCATTTCCTGAACATTGATCCCCATTATTGCCTCTGCCACCAAATGCATCATCTCCTAACCCTTTATCTTCATCCTCTCCTTTTCCACCCCCACCTTCGATGGTGCCACAGATCAATCATGATGCCCATGCCCATCGAATGAGGAAAAATTTGCGTGAGATATTTTATAAGAGCCACATTTGCCCCTACCATGTACTTAAACTCTTGCATAATGCAGTGATAGGCTAGATTAGGCTGTAGACAAAGAGACTATGGATGTTTGCCTAACCAAACAGGGGTGGTGATGAGGAGAGTTTTAAGCTTTTGCAGAATGCTTGGGAGGCCCTTGAATACGAGGATATTAGAGATAAACTTTTGAATTGTCATGATGACTATTTTTGTTCTTGCTATCGGCTGTTTGTTGTTCCAAATTTCAGATCTGTCCATGTGAAGAAAAAGGTCAATTTGGGGTACCATAAACATCAGTTGTAATTGGTGGCTTGGCTTCTCTGTCTTTTTATTGGATCTTGTGGATCCTCCTACTTGTGTATGTTTTTTTTCTTTATCTGTAGTCCCCAGTCTTTGTCAGGAATGTGCTTGTTTCCTTGCCGCCAACAGTTGCTTTTTGTCTTATGTATAGTGATCAGGCATCTGTGTTTTGTCTGCTTTTGTTGGTGGACTGGGTTTCGCTAGTTGCCATACTGTTGGTAGCAGCTCATTTTTGTAAATAGTGTTCTACCCCCCCTTCTTTTTCAGCGTTAATACAATCTTCCAAATTCCTCTTTTAAAAAAAGCAAAAAAATAAAAATAAAAAATTGTGATGTTGGTCACTGTGTCTGTATGCTTAAAAATGATTTAGTTGAAATTGTAATTTTGTTGTTTTATGTTGATGGCATGTTGGTTCCTGGAAATGATGTGAAAGAAATAAAGATGTTGAGGAATGAGATGTTCAAGATTATTGCCTTCAATGATTTAGACCAGAAAAAAAAGAATTCTTGAAATAAGGATTGAAAAGGATAGAACATATTATCAATTGTGGACAAGTTAAGCTGAATATATTGGTAAAGTCTTAAAACGTTTTTGCATGTTAGATAGCAACTTCTTTGCGCTCCTTTAGTTACACATTTTCAAATGTCTCATGAGGATTGTTCAATTCCAGAATAATTGTGATGTGAAGGTTGGTGGAGGTCCATCCAAGAACTGCCAATGAAGGGGCAGCCAGTGCGGATGGGGAGGTAGGTAAGGTTGGTTGAGGTTCAATAGAGAAGGAAAATGCAACAAGCCAATGGGAAAACCAGTAAACAAAATAGGAAATTTGGCAAGAAAAAGCAGCAGGCAATTGTCCCACATGAGGCAGGGACTGAAGTTGAAGGGACAATAAAATGAGCCCTGCAGGCAATTGTCCAACATGAGGTAGGGACTGAAGTTGAAAGAACAATAAAACGAGCCTTGCACCACGATATTCATGACCATCCCATCTTCATGTAGGATAATTTCCAATTGCACCATCCAATGAAGCTGGCTTCCATTAGAGGATGATGATGGGACCATTGCACAACCCACCATCGCCATGAAGCCTCATGTAAGACAATTTCCAATTGCACCACCCAATGAAGGGAATTGGCCCCGGCCAATGAAGCTGGCCTCCATAAGAGGATGATGATGGGAGCCTTGCACCACCATGGCCAATGAAGCTGGCCTCCATTAGAGGATGATGACGGGACCCTTGCACCACCTACCATGGCCAATGACCATGAGTATGGGGTGTATGGCCCATTCTATGTTCCCTTTAGAGGATGATGATGGGACCATTGCATGACCATGGCTAATGAAGCTGGCCTCCATCAGGCACCACCTACCATGGCCAATGACCATGAGTATGGGGTGTATGGCCCATTTTATGTTCCCTTTAGAGGATGATGATGGGACCGTTGCATGACCATGGCCAATGAAGCTGGCCTCCATCAGGCACCACCTACCATGGCCAATGACCATGAGTATGGGGTGTATGGCCCATTTTATGTTTCCTTCAGAGGATGATGATGGGACCATTGCACAACCATGGCCAATGAAGCTGGCCTCCATTAGAGGATGATGACGGGACCCTTGCACCACCTACCATGGCCAATGACCATGAGTATGGGGTGTATGGCCCATTTTATGTTCCCTTCAACTTTTGTTCCTGCCTTACGTGAAACAGTTTCCAACTGCTTTCTTCAGGGATTTTTACTGCCTGTTGGCCTTTTTTGTTGGCTGGCCATATTTGGTTCTTTGTTGGACCTTCTTGTGAGCCTCTTGGCTACCTGTTCCCTTCAACTTTAGTTCCTGCCTCATGTGAAACAATTTCCAGCTGCTTTCTTCAGTGATTTTTACTTCTTGGCCATTTTTTTGTTGGCTGGCCGTATTCAGTTCTTTGTTGAACCTCCTTGTGAGCCTCTTGGCTACCTGTCTCAGTTAGCAGCTGTGTTCTTGTCAACAGCTTTCGGATAGGCCTCCATCAAAGAGACTTGTAGCTATGGAAGCTATCAAACAGATACTATGATATATGTAAGGAACTAAATATACTCTGGCAATTCTAATTTGAGTGGTACAAGTTATTTTGTTCCCTTCAACTTTAGTTCCTGCCTCATGTGAAACAGCTTCCTGCTGCTTTCTTCAGTGATTTTTACTGCTTCTTAACCTTGTTGGTTGGCTGGTTGTATTTGGTTCTTTGTTGGACCTCCTTGTGAGCCTCTTGGCTACCTGTTCCCTTCAACTTTAGTTCCTGCCTCATGTGACACAATTTCCAGCTGCTTTCTTCAGTGATTTTTACTGCTTCTTAGCCATTTTTTTGTTGGCTGGCCATATTCGGTTCTTTGTTGAACCTCCTTGTGAGCCTCTTAACTACCTGTTTCAGTTAGCAGCTGTGTTCTTGTCAGCAACTTTCGGATAGGCCTCCATCAAAGAGACTTGTAGCCATGGAAGCTATCAAACAGATACTATAGTATATGTAAGGAACTAAATATACTCTGGCATTTCTAATTTGAGTGGCACAAGTGATGTAAATGCAAATGAGTTGGCTGCAGGGGTACTAGGGGTTCTATTACTGGATATGGTTTTTACCTGTGCTGGAGCTGTAAGTTGGATGCCATGGTTGTAGCTAGATGTGGCTTTTTCTACTGCAGAGAGGTTGCCAAGGATATTTTATGGTTGCATGGTATTTTGGGTTGGTTTGGAATTTGTAATTATAAGTTTTCTATCCATTAATGGATAAAGTGCTATACACTAGTCAAAGAATGCTGCATACCATGTCACGACAAAACATGGTAATGTTAGATATCATTTTATAAGATAGGTGATTGAAATAAAGAAGCTGGAAGTTCAGAAGTTCACACTAAAGCCAAATCTTGCAGATTTCTTGACCAAGTTTATTACTGGTACAAAACAGAAGACTTGTTGCAATGGAGTTGGCGTGCCAACATGATCTGACAGGATAATTGGAAGCTGATATCTTTTGTAAGCATTACAGAAATCTGGAAATTTCTCTTCAAGTGGGAGAGAATTATGGGCAAAGAAAATCTTTTTTTATATTTGGTCCATGTTTTGTTTCTATTTGTAGGGAGATTTTAATGAGGCACTGTTCAGTTGGTTAGAGTATGTGGCTTATGGTTTACAAGTTACAAGTTTGATTCCAACAGGCATGCTAATCTTACATACCTTCATGTTTAATGAAAGTATTGTGAAATGTTAGTGTTAGCTATACATCCTGGGAGTACATATAATCATCTAACTGTGGTTCAGACACCCCTATAGTTGTTGGGAGGGAGGATCTCAAATCTGTAGGTGCTCTGTTCATACTCAAGTAACCTTATAGCATGTGGGTTCTGGGAGAATAAGAGCTTTTCTTGCTTCCATGTTTTTATCTCTGGCTCGGGATGTCGATCTAAACCTGTGTTCTGCTTTCTGCTTGGTATTCCCCTTCTGTACGACGCATCCATTACTTGTCATTGCATTTTCAAATAACAGGTCATAAGTTGACATCCTGAGTAGGGATTTGGCTGTTTGGGAGCAACAAGCTGCAAAAGTATCTGGTTTTTGTATTTCTATAGTCTGTGTTCTTTACTGCTTTTACCCTCCACAAGTATAGGCAAAAGGAATAAGAACCATTTATTATCAAAAACCAGTTAACAGAGCTCTCGGATGATAGAAACCAGCATGATATTAACAGTTTGTCATTAAAAATTAACTGTAAACGGGTTTGCTTCCTTGCATTTGGTTCCCTTAATCCGTTATAAACTGAGACTGAAGTAACAGTAAATCAGTGGCACGGTAAGTGCCTGTTGTTTCCAGGTCCTACCAACTTTGCTGCATAATCATTTCAAACATGTGGACGCATAGTGAGTGCACAAACTTTTATTATATTATTTGTTAGTTTCTACCCTTTCTTTTGCGTTATTCCTTCTTGCCTTCACTAATTTGCATGTTGAGGAGTTGTTAATAGCAATATTTTGATATTTTATGCATCTGACTAGTACAAAGAAGATTACCAATTATTTTCATGTTGTCGAAACTTATAGATCCATATACCACTTAAAAAATGGATTGATTTTATCTCACAATTTTGTAGCAATGGCAAACATTAAATGGAGAAATATGGTATATTTGAACAGGGGCCTTTACCGTGTACATCAGTTCAGTAAGGTAGAGATGTTCATCATATGTCGTCCTGATGAGAGTGATTCTTTTCACGAGGAGTTGATCGGTATTGAGGAAGAGTTCTTTTCTTCTCTTGGACTTCACTTTAGGTAAAATTTAGGCTTCTTTATTTGTGTATAATATTGATCTTGGGACTTTCATACAGTGTGTAGTTTTTATAATCAATCAATATTCATGTTCTGCAGAACAATGGACATGCCTTCTGAAGACCTTGGAGCACCAGCATATCGAAAATATGATGTTGAGGCATGGATGCCAGGTTTAGGCCGCTACGGTGAAGTAAGCTTACCCCTTCAACTGGTTAGAAACAAGTTTAAATCTGTTTTCCATATTGTAATATTTATTATTCTGCATAATCATGGTGGCACAGATATCAAGTGCATCAAATTGTACCGACTACCAAAGTCGACGCCTCAATATTCGCTACAGACCTGATGATAGCGATTTCCCATCGGGCAAGAACAAGAAAAAAGTTCCTCTAAAGTTTGTTCATACTTTAAATGCTACAGCTTGTGCTGTTCCTCGAATGATCGTATCCATATTAGAAAACTTTCAGCAGGAGGATGGATCTGTTATTATTCCTGAAGAATTGCAACCATTTACTTTTGGATTGAGAACCATTTCTCCAAAACAGAAACATTGACAATGTATGTCATTTAGAGCTGTTAGGTCCTCTCTAATTTTCTTCAAGAGCATACATACAGTTCACTGAAATTCATGTGTAATAGTGTTTTGATAATTTCATGCAATTTGGTACATTTTTATTGTCAGAAGACTTTCAGCGTAGAGTTCCACCTTTTTATGTTCTAGCCTTTCACCATTTTGTAAGATAAGGAATGTATATTTTAATGTTTTATTGGGTGTGTTGGATAGAGCAGTTTCAGAATTTCTTTTAATGCTGAGTTATAAAATTCTACCCCTTAATATTGTTAAAAAAATAATAAGACAAGTTGCAGTTAATTTCAATTTTTTTATGGTTGAGAGAGGAAATTACAAATTATAAATAGTATTTTTAAATGCTTAGGTCCTTAGAAGAACATAGTAGCATGACAATGTTTTGATTTTTGAATAAATAAAAAGAAACCTATAAAAACATTGATAAAAGCAAATTTAACATAGCCTTCAATGATATGTTACACTATCTTTTAAGATTTATGTTACATTCAAGGCCCTATGGATCTATTTTGAACTAGTTTAGTTTCAACAATCTTGCATGATGTTTGTATAACTTAATGTTAGCCTTCTTGGATCGAACTCATAACTTGAATCAAAGTCACACTTTAACCAATAAGTTAAATGCCTTGATATTCAACGGGTTAAAGTGGGAGTTGTTTATTGAGGGTAAGATCTCCTTTGATTTAATATTTTCCACATCATTGTCATCTCCCTATTACTACAATTGCCCATGCTACCCACTTCAAATCACTCAAATTGTCATTAAAAATCAATGTATTGTCCTTCATTTGCATTTTCAACATATGTATGCCTATATTTCATAGGCCTAAAAATGCGCATTTTGAAAGTATGTATGCCTATGTTTCATATGCCTAAAAATGTGTTGTGATTGATATTTTTACAAAGCCATTTTCTTATAACATGATGATGCTATGAGAACCAATATATGATATTTGAAACTTGTACTTTTGCAAGCTCTCATTTTGCTCATACGATGGTCGTGCTATGAATAACTTATACTTTGTCAAAATAATTTCAAAACCATTCCCTCATAACACAATGGTGCTATGAGAATCTAGATACGATATTCAAAACCTGTAGTTTTGTAAGCTCTAAGTTCACTCATATGGCAATCATGCTATGAGTAACTTAATTATAACAATTCTAAAGTCATTCCCTCATAGAAAGACAACACTATGAGAACCGATACATGATTACCTAAACTCATGGTTTTGTAAGCTATAACTTTGCTCATACATGGTCATTCTATGAGTAACCTATATACTACCTTGTCATAATAATTCTAGAGCCATTCTATCATAGTATGACAATGCTTTGAGAATCAAGATATCATATTTAAAATTAGTAGTATTATAAACTTTCACTTTGCTCATATGATGGTCGTGCTATGAGTAACTTGGATATTCTCTCATAACAATTCCGAAGCCATTCCCTCATAGTATGATAGTGCTGTCAAAACTAAGATATGATATTCAAAACATGTAGATCATATGATGATCATGTTATGAGTAAGTTTAGTAGTTTGTCATAACAATTATAATTTTGCTCTTATGTAAATTATTTTGCTATTACATAAGAAAATGTATTTTTTGCATTTCCTTTATCTTGACATATAACATTTGAACATAGTTTGTAGAATTCAATGATGATATGGAAGGATAACAAGATCAATATAGTCAACAATTTTTTGGATAGAAGGTGCAGCTACATCATGATTATCATGAGGATACTATATTGACAATATATTGTATGAAAGTAGGAGCTATAGTGTAAGATAGCTGAAAGACAAAGGGGGACATTCTGTCTAATCCAATTCGATTGGGTGTATTAGAATTTGGCATTTTTGTAAAATATATTTACAACGAATATGATGTTTGCTTTTTTTCTAGAGAACAGATGCTTACTATGATCATATGAGATTATAGGATGTAAAATTCCTTGAGGATAAAAACTCTGGGTTCATGATAGAACTACTAGAGAGGCATCCAAGAGTTTCTCAAGAAAATATCTTTTAGAAGGAGATAGCAAAGGACAAACAAATTAGTTATCAAATACAATATCATTTATGCAATATTATGATAAAGTTCATCCTTACAAAAAAAGAAGACATCGGGATATGTTTAACTCACATCTATTACTTGATGAAGATTCTACTAGTATCAATTCATTAGGTGAAATCACTGTTGCTACTTTTGTATCATCTGCTTAAATTTATCAGTGAAATTTATTACTGTAAGAAGAGGTGTCTTGGTAAAATAACATTGGCAGAGTTAGTCATAGCGAGGATATTAATGCATGAAATCGATGCAAATATGAAAAGAACTTTGATGAGCGATGGAGTAGTCCAACACCAAACCATACAAGATATGAGTGTTCACATGTAGCCCAATAGAATTCCGTAGACAATGCAATGTAATTATGCTAGTAATTGGTTAGAGTTCGTGATCATTGTCTTCCCATGTGAGCTAGTAAAATCGATGTGTATGGTTTAACTCATGGTGAGGTATATGATATTGATGTTGTATGGACCATATTGCTCTTAGTAAACATGAAGTAAATGGAAAGTGATTCTAAGTCTAAGTAACAGTAAACAAATCTAATCTAGTCTATGCGATGAACAATTGGTCCTGATCTTCCATTCACACCTTGGACTTTATGCAACTACTACTGAGATTACCAAGTACTTCACCACTGGGCGTATCAAGTGATAGTACTATTGGGCTACCAAGCAGCTACACTTAAGTGCTCAAGATCAGTCATACTCATTTTGCTTAATGACAGTAATGGTAAAGTGCATAGAAAGTAAATCAATAACTATGAAAATAGCAAACATTAAACTAAATGAAAGCATAAATAAAACTAAGTGTTGCTGCAATGATGAAAAGTAATCTCTATCTTTATTTCTAGTCATGCAATGTGTCCAAGTACATCACACTCAAATAAAGACTTTGTTTAATCACTTAACATCACACTGCAGGCACACAGTGCTAGGTACAAAAAGCTAAAATCATGAAAACAAACTGAAAGAGTTATGCTACTATGTTATCAAATCTATTGCAAATTTGTGCACCTTAGTGCTACTTTTATAGGCTGGCACATACCCCACGATATCATTTATATGATAATGTATCATGAGATACAATGTCGAATCTATGACATCGTAGATACAATATCGTAACTATGATATTGTTATAGTGAAAATTTTGACTTTATCATACCTCCCAAACTAACTAAAAGCTCACCCTCAAGTTAAAAAAAATGATGATAGAGTCCCTTAAAAAATGGAGAGGTAGATTGACATGACACTAACTACTCTATACATGACTCTTGAGTGCTGTAGTGGTGTTTTACAAAAAATGATACAAACATGTCATGACAAACTTTAACAAAAAAGAAATTGGTAAAGCTTGATATTGCCTTATGTTGTTCTTGGTGGTAGCGGCTCCTCCATTGGTTCCTTCCCCTTGTCATCAAACTTTTGAAATTGGTAGCAGTTCAAGAGCACCTATAATTTCTTCTCTTTTGTTCTTGGATCATGAACCATCCATGTTAATGAACCAATGTTTGATGGAGTTAACACATCATATGGACATGGCAGTTTTGAAAACATCTTATTAGCTTTAACATACCATGCTACAAACTATCGTCTTTTTTCTTCAAAAGCTTTGGCCTTCTCTCTTAGTTTATGGTAATCTATTAATCTTCTAACTAGGTTTGCTACTACATCTTTTTGCCCCTAGTATCCAACCTTAATTACTTCTAGCTCTGAGTTTTCTCCTTGAAGTTTCTATAAAGCATCTTTGCAATCTACAAACTCCTTATTGTACAAGGTGTACATGGCTGCTACTTATTGTTTAAGATCACTTATGGGCCTACTTGCTGTCAACATGGCCAAGTTAGCATAACAAAGGTTTGCTAACCCCATGTATTCTTTTAAGTCCTCTATTTGTAGGTCTTTATTTTTCAATTCTACTTTAGAGATGTGGGTCATGCTGTCCAAGATGGGTTACCATTCTAAATTTTGTGCTGATATGGAATTAATTCTAGCCTTTACCATATGGATGTCCTTCTCATTGATTTGTTTATACATCCCCACCTGATCATAGAAGTGTTCCTTGAGTCGTTCGTGCTTCTTTGCCTCATTTTTCCACATGCTAATTTTGATGGCTAACTTTTGACAGATGGTGCATACTTTTCCCATGGAGAGGGTTCTATTTTATCTTACAACAGCTCATATCTTAGTTGACCCTCATCAACTATTCCCTTAGCTAGTGGATGCTCTCTTTTAAAATATTTGTTTGTTTTTCAACAATGGTCAACCATATGTTATCTGTAGCAAGTTGTTTATTTTCCTCTTGTAAGGCAACAAGTGCTTTAGCATGGACATATGTTTGGGCTTCAGCCACTAAAGAATCACATACTTCCTTTTCTTTTTCATTATCCATCTCTTTATTATTCTTAAGAAGGTAATTGATCTGCTTAGTTCTGAATTATGCTAGCTGTTCTAGTGTAATGAATTGAGTTGTATCTCTCCTTTTTGCTCTCAAGGCTATGAGCTCTTCTTGTAATCAACGAAGCTCATTCTCAACATGCTCTACCATGGTTTGAGCCATGATCAATTTTTCTTTGGTGGCAATCAATTTGGACTATGTTGCCATGACATTACTAGGAATGTTGAAGAGATTAGTCATAATGTTTCCTATCTACAATAGTTGATCTAACACATCTTCATGATTTGCAAGAGTCATAAAGGTATCAACTAACATTTGAGCATCTTTAGTTCCAAAAAAACCAACTGGTAGCACAATAGGTACATTGAAGGATTTTTTAATATGATCTATGATCACTTCTACAACTCTATTACATCATGGTGCTACATGATCACAACTATGGCTCCTTCTCCAAATTCAAGCACCACTTGGAACAATGCGGTGTTCTCGAAAATCTGTTGTAACCATTAAGCCTCTCCTCTTGACTACCATGATATCTGTTAACTAGTAGAATTTGTTAAGATGATTGGCCTGACTACATCATCAATTGCTTTGAATAAATTGGACTCTTCCCTACTTCCCCAACTAATGGTTTCCATAATTTGTTGCAAATGACTCATTTAAGGCCTATAATCTTGCGGTGGCGATGGTGGAACTTGCTATTACTATTGTTGTTCTTGTTTTGTGATTTAGGTTGTCTCCTCAGTGCTTGGTTGTTCTTCTATTTGTTCCTTTTTGGGAGGCACTAGCTTGAGCATTTTGGCATAGGAAGCATTTTGTGCATTCCTTAATGCATCATTTGTATACCTTAGGATGCTAGCTCATTTGCATAACTTCTGAATAAGGCAAGGGAATGGAAGTGTTAACTTCCTTGCCTTCTTCTCCTTGAATCACCTTTGGATTTCTGTGAAGTAGAGGTGAACTATGTTCACATTGAACTTTCCAATTAATATTGCACTACATCTAGCAACATATGTAGAGATTTAGTTCAATCTTTTAGTGGGAAATAGGTGATAAGTTCCAATTTTAAAATAGATATTTTCTTTTGCAATCAGTTCATTGTATTCCTTATTATCCTTACCATATGCCTGCTGCAACCACAACTTCCTAGTGTCTATGTCAGATCTTGTTGATATCTGTGCCACCTTTGCCTCTTCATTAGGCACATTCAATACCTCTACAATTGCCTTAATTGAGTAAGACACCAAGATCCCTTGAATTTTTTCTGTAGCATTTGCTTTTCAATTTTGCCAAAACTGGAGTGTTTCTCCTAAATGTCACTCCCCATTTTTTGTCAAAGTAGGCCACAAAGGAGATGTCTAAGTTGGGCCTTAACTCCTTCTAGAGAAAATTTCAAATATGGACCAAAGTTAAGTTCCACAATTACTATCAACATGATGGATTTTTCCTGAATACACTGAAGGCATTCAGGTGATAGTGTGAGTTCTTGTCCTTGGATGTCTACTTCTACTTGAGTAGATTGCTCCATGGCAAGAGTTTGTTGGTAAATATTGAAGGATTATGCCTCCTATTCTCCTTGTTCTGCTTACAAGTTTTGCTTGCTCACTTGTCCTCTTCTAGTGCATTGTGGTCTTTTGCTTACTAGTTATGGAAGTTCTCCTTGTACTCCTCTTTTTGAAGCTATCTGTAATCAATCAAGGGTTTGGAATTACTAGAGTATGCTCATAAATGAGCCAAAATTTGGTACCTTACTCATACCCTTAGTTGTATCAAGTTCTTAGTTCATTATGACTGTAGAGTTAGAAAATTTTTCAAGAACAACCCCATTAGTACTTTTCTATGGTGTAAAATGAGTGGTATGATCAATTAGGAGTCTTCTTAAATTTGTTTTTGCTTTAACATGAGTGATCAATTAGGAGTCTTCTTAAAGTCTTCTTAAAGTTGTTCTTGCCAGAATTCTTGATATGTCCCCTTAAACTTACCCTTATGATTCCTTTCATTCGTTAGTAATTTCAAAAACATTGACTTAGATTTTCCTACTAACATCCTGCCACAACTAAGATGAGCACTCTGGGATCACGTAGATTCAAAAATCATGAAACTTGGAGTAATAATGCGCAAGTTATGGGCACTAGAAGATGGGGTGTCAAAGTGCTTAGTTGCAAAGAAAAATTGGCAACAACTCTCCTCTTATGAAAATTAGAAATGAAAATTTTTTCTAACTCCCCTATGCTATATATAATGTTTATAAGTGCAATATCATAAATACGCTATCATAGATGCGATATCATAAGTGCCTATGATATCATATCTACGATATCACCTTAGAAAATAATCAAATTTTCTTATAATTTTTTAAGATTGAGTCCCATCGAATAGCTGGAAGATATGCATCATGTTGAAAGGGTCCTAAAATGAAGATGATGCTTCAATTGTAAAAAATAAGCATTGAAAATCTATGATTAAGGAATCTTAGGCTACGAAAGTATATGAGGTGTTGATGAAATGAATGAGATAGACAATGGTGTTGTGTCATTAGAACGGATAGTGTGAATGATATGGGGAGTGTTTATTGTCATTTATCAAAATTGGAAGGCTCAAGATGATGTGGAATCACTTGGCAAGTATAAGATACAACAGTTATACAAGTGGGTCTTCCCCAAAGTAGGCTCCAACCCTTAATGTTCTTATATAACCACAACTAAAAGTGTCCTTAGACACTTAAGGAGTTGAGTGTAATGCATACTTGTTGAGCAAAACACACATATTAGTATCAATAAAATAAGAAAATTATGCTATGTCATTCAAAACCACAAGTTATGATTGAGTATATAGTGAGGTGGAATGGATTTTAGAAAGGATTGAAGAATTGGGATGTGAGGTTACTTATCATAGACATAATGACTCCTTGTGTTTGATTAATGGTTAAGGTAATCATTAGCCTTTATGTCCAAGATTCAAACAAAGTCTAGACCACATTCCAATGACATCACATTATTTCATCTCTTGGAAATACAATCCTACGAGTATCAATGTTGCAAGGGGCATTGTCACTTAGTGTATTGTCTGAGGGAGGAGTTTTATTCATGGCACATTATTTTTATTATTATTTCTAAGAAGCTACCTACCTTCAAGCATGGGTAACATGTCTTTCTACTGGGACCCCCCAAAATGTATTCTATTCTCTTTTATTTTTATTTTGTGTCAATTTTTTAAGGTGGCACTTATTTAACTCTTACTCCCATTGTTTGTTAGATCTACAAGGATATAATACAACCTTTACAACAAGATAGAACTCACAACAGTAGTCCTGAAGAATGCACAAATCCCCTTAATGCCACACCCTTTTCATTCCCCCTTAGTTCTTCACTTTATAGTCTAGGCATAATGATCACAAGTTTATTCTTAGTTTGATGATGGAAAGAATATCATTATGGCCATGGTAAGAACCTCTTATAATTGGAATGGATGGATGGATGATGTGGTCTCATTGTATAAACAATAAGTTCCTTATGGTTTGCTAACATGGTGAAATCTTCACAGCCTTGGGCTACATCTTGCTTTATTTGTGAGATGTCTTATTAGTAGTGCAAATTATGTACAAAGGATTTGAAAACACAGTATGAAAGAAATGGAAAATATAGTAAAAATTGGGAAAAAGTGTAAAGAATGAAAAATGTTAAGAATGGAAAATATTAAAGAATTGCAAAATCATTAAGAAAAGAAGAGTATAAAAGAATAAGAAAAGATTAAAGAATATGGAAAAATGAACAGAACTGTAAAATAAAAATAGAAAAATCACTTATTAATTCTAAAATCAAGTAATGTATGTCCCCCATGACTAAACTCATGGGAAAGTGTTTTGAAAATGCTCCCTAGATCTCCTAGATCAAACACTTTAGGTTGTTCTCCTACCATCTTTATTGATTTAACTATTCTATTATTATCTGATGTAATTTTGATGGTAGTGGAGTTATGATCATTTAAGTCCCTTTTTTCTTTTCCTTTCAGTGTATGATTATAAGTTAATTGTTTCATTTTTGGGTTTTCAATTGGAGTCATTTTCTTAGTTTGAGAATTAGTAAGTAGTCCAAATGTTTCTATGCATGTGTTAGACAAATTAAGATTCCCAATTAGTGGCCACAAGGTGTCTTTTGGTTTTGTGACACCTGCCCTCTCTTGTGTACACACTTACTTCTTACTATTGTTGTGGATTGGTATGGTGACTATGTTGATATTCTGAATAATCCATCCACTACTACACCCTTTTCGTTCAAAAGTAATGCATGGAATTCATTACATATGTATGGCCCCATGCTTATCTTCCTAAGAAATCTCAACCGAGAAATCTCTCATACTTAGCTTAAAGTTAATTATGCTAAGTCATGTCCTCCCCATGATTATTGGGAATTCCTTATCAGCATCATTCACATCAATAATCAGAAAGTCTAGTGGATATGACCACCCATTGATAGTGGTCACTACATTGTCATTCTATCCCAAAGAAGTGATGATAGATTAATCTACAAGATCCAACCTAATGTTGCACTCTTCCAATGGTGGTAGCTTCCATGCTTGATATGTTTTATAGGAGATCAAATTCACCCCAGAACTTGAGTCTAACAGAGCTTTGCATAGTTGATTTCGAGCTACTTGCAGCTAAATCAAAGGAACTCTTAGATCAATTCTCTTCTTAGGGAGTGGTCCTACCTTGATCAATTTCAGTGAGCATGACAACTTGTATGTTTAAGCTTGATGATGATGGAAGCTTGTCAATAGTGAGAAGATCTATTTTAATAGAAGATGGTCTTTATGAAGCTCCAATTATACTAGCCTTCTCTAGACTCATCCTAAAGAAAGAAAGTTTCTTTGTTTGGCCCTTAGTGTTGCTGGTAAGATCTTCTATCTATACATTTACTACCCTTGCAACTCTCTTTTGCTATGGCTATGATGGCAACTATCCTTACATTACAAGTGGTGGCACTGGTGGCAAGGGATTTTGATTATGATTTGAAAAACTAGCTACTTGTGGATGCACCAATGATTCTAGATTGATCCCTGGTAGTGTCAATTGGTGGTATTCTGGCAAATAATACTATGGAGTTTGAATAGTTGCATTTGCTAGTGAGACTAGACATTGGACGTAGTATCCATAGGGATTAGGTTGTCCATATGGCTACTATTGGTGTGGTGGTGGCATGGCCCACAATTGAGGCTATTGCCACTATTGATGGTATTACTCCTATGGTTGCAACAAGGCTCCACTAGGATAATACATTAGTTGGGGTTTCTATTTGTAGTTACCTTGAGGATAAGGTAACCATTTGGGCATTTGTTTTTGAACAAATTTGGGATTAAGTGCATATGCCCCCATTTCTTGTAGATGTGTCATGATTGGACAACATCCCTTAGGATGTTTGTACTGACATACATTGCAACCTTCATCATCTATGGAGCTAGTGTCTAAGCACTTAGCCTCTAAACCAACTTTGCCTTTACATCCAAGTTCTTTCCTCTTCCTTATGTCTTTGCCTCTTCTTAATGCTTATGTAGTTCTTTCCTCCACTATCTTTAAAGAAAATGTGAATTTTTCATCAATAGAATTCCACATATTCTCTACCTTAGCTACTATGTCATTTACAGATTTTTGGATTGGTAGAGTCTTTTGTTGAATGAAATTGTCTAAGGTTTTGTCTTCTTGTTTGTCACATACTCATACATCCCTCTTTTGGATTGATGGATCTTTGTTGTACTCTTTAGTTGATTCCCTTTTTTAAGTTCTCCTTCCTCTCTGGCTACTTGATCAATAAATATTTAAACATAATGGGTAGCCAATTTTGATAATCTCCCCTGGGCATAAACCCAAAGGTTCTCTCTAGTTTTGCTTCTTTGCCCATCTACAATGTGCCTGAGCTGCTCTAATGAAAATCTATGGCCTAGGCATTTGTCTAATGATGAATAATATCTGCCCATTGCTACATCAAGGGTTCCATGAATCCTTTGTTTCTAGCCTTGGATTTGTTTTCTTAGATTCGACCCTTATGAATAGGTCTAATATTTATCATTAAATATTTCAAGCATGGTACTCCTATGTCTAATAGATTTATGTTTTAGTGACTTGTACTAGCTTTCTACTTCCTTTACAAGTGTTCTAGGAAATAGCTTTGATTTTTTCCAATCACTCTCTATGTCTTGAAGGGCACAAGCATCATGAAATGCTTGAAGGTGATGTTGGGGATCAATGTTGTAGCCACCTTTAAATCATGGAATATTGTTCATATCTAGCCATTTGATTCAACTATCTCTCACATGCCTGCTTGGTATGTAGATAGCTTCCTAAATATTGATCATGCTTTGGGTTTCCATAAGGGATTGATTATCATGATTGAGTTTGTATGCTTTGTTGTTGATGAACCATGATATCGTGTACGCAATATCACGTCCACGATATCACGTCTGCGATATCAGATTGACCATGCGATATCGGATACCCGATATCGTGGCCTGTCTCATTATCTATAAATAAGAGGTGGTGCCTTTGGTTTCCATAGTTAAGAATTAGTCCCTTAGCCAAACTCTTGCCATTTTCTCCCTCCAGAGTTAGAATTATTTTTGCGTGTCTGCAGTAGGAGTCATAGAGTGAACAGATCTTTATTCGAGCATTGTGTACCTGAGCACACTTTGTGTACGGCAATAAAGACAAACTTTATGATAAACCTTGCAGCATACAGAATAGATTAATTAGTGTTAATTATTATTTAATGATTTCATAGTTAATTAATGATATCTCTCACCCTACAACTCTCTTAGTTAATTACACTCAATACGACTACTTCGAGCATGCGTGTAGTGCTTGGTAACCCAGTAACGATTAGCGTTTGGTAATCCCAGCAACA
The DNA here is from genome assembly GCA_015680685.1 of Gnetum montanum. NCBI lineage: Eukaryota > Viridiplantae > Streptophyta > Gnetopsida > Gnetales > Gnetaceae > Gnetum > Gnetum montanum. The sequence continues at coordinate 77,995 of MNCI01034498.1, read as the reverse complement.
TTGCACTAGTTCAAGATGTGTATGGAAAGTGAGAACGGAGACTGGTGTTAGGAGTACTTAGAACTTAGTTAATGAATAGTTAAATTAGATTAGTTACTTAGTTACTTCTCTCTCCCCTCCTTATTAGCGTAGGATAGAAAACACATAAAAACCATAAAAA
>MNCI01034498.1:38659-77062 GCA_015680685.1 Gnetum montanum | reverse complement strand
GTAGTCACCCACATAACAATGTTCCTCCCCTTGACTTTGGCCAAGGGGTTGTGTATCAAAACCTTCATTCTATTGTTCACAACCTAGGTGCTAATACCAATGGACACAAAAAGTCTGAAAAAGGAACAAAGGCACATGACAAAGGTGGGCATTCTGATCGCAATCGCGATTGAGGCAGAGACCATTGAAGAGAAGGTAGTAAACACCACATTGGTGGTGGTTCTTCTTCTTCTTCACCTTCACCCTCTCCTTCTATGTCTGGATGTAGCCATAGAGAAATAGATCGTGAGGATAAGGGCAAACAAAGTGAAAGTCATAAATGGGACAGCTAAGATGGAGGACGAGGGCACTCTAGGGAATCACGCCATAGAAGAAGGGAGAGTAGGGAACCACATAGACACCATAGATGCTATGAACGAGATGATCATGATGAACCCCTACTCGCCACACAAAGCATGCTAGATATAACTGAGGCTGTAAGAGTTCCAACAAGGCACCAGAAAGATAGTAGGATCAAGAGGCTAGACATGAATAACATCTCACGATTTGAAGGGGGATATAACACTGATCCTCAAAATCACTTATAAGCATTTCATGATGTGTGTGCCTTGCAAAACATAGAAAATGAGTGCAAAAAGCTTAAGTTATTCCCATGAACACTAATAAAAGAAGTTGAAAGCTAATACCAATCCTTAGAACTGGAATTCATTCGTAGGTGGAGTACGATGCTAGAATTGTTCAATGATAAGTACCAAACATACTCCCGGGTGTCTAACCTACAAAAGCAAATCCAAGGATGGAAACAAGGAAGTCATGAACCCTTGGATGTTTCCATGGGCCGCTATTATGCACTCTTACATTGTTGTCCTAGCCATGGTTATTTGCAGCGGGATCAATTACGCCATCTTGTAGATGGACTTAGGCATGAAACAAGGACCCTTGGGACTTATGCCTAAGGAAGGTTATCTAAGCTTAGGTCCCATCAAATTCATAGACTACTAGAGCAAGTAGCTAAAGAAGAAGGTGAGCTACGAAAAAGAGAGAGTGTGGAAGAATACAACCGAGATCCTTCACTTCGAAAGAAGGGAGTAAGATTTTGTGAGGATGAGGAAGAGTCACCACTCGAAGAGATGGTTAATAGGAAAACCTTGCCCATTCAAAAGTTAGCATCAGAAGTATCGGTAAAGGTAGACCAAATGTGGGACTCCATGGATAGTAGGTTTCAAACTGTGCTCAAAGTAGTAGAGGAGTCTAGGGAGCGAGGTAGTGACCGTGACAGAAGGAAAAAGAGAGAAGCAGAGAATGCACGTGACAAGGGTAAGGGTAAAGTTGCTATTATTGAAGAGGTTGTGGATTCAGATGATGATGATAGTGGATGTGAGATTTGTCAATATGACCATCCTAAGGGATGTTGCCTTGTAATCTCACATTCACAGGAGTCTGGGATGTATGCACTTAATCCATGATTAAACAAATGAAAAACATCCCGACAGTTACCTTATCCCCAAGGTAACCCAAGGCAATTCCACCAACTCTTAACATATTATCCAAGTGGAACTCCACCACAACCAATCAAGCAACATAAACAGTGGTAGCATCCACAATCATGGGGAATTCCACCACCAAGGCAACAATATCCTTACCAGCAACTAGACCCATATGGATACTACGTGTAGCATCTGATCTCTCCACGTGACTCTATTAGTCATGTTATGCCCCAACATCACTACCAATCCCGTGAATACTATAGGACTTCCTCTCCTAGGGGTGACATCCCACAAGTGTACCATCCTTCCAATCCGGCTACATCTCTCCCACCAATAGCTCCATTACCACCTGCTTCAGCAATGCAAGGTGAACTCCCTGCTTAGCCACAACAACGCAATGCCACAAGGGTTGTTAACCCTCAACCTACTGTTGGTTCTGACAATCGTACGAAGAAAATATCTTTCTTCAGAACCAACAGTCCAACCAAGCCCTTGCAACCCCAAGTGGTTGAGTCTTTGGATGCCTTCACATCAACTAAAGCTTCAGAGCCCCCTTCAAACTTAACACTACATTCAACTCATACGGTCATGTTAACACATGTCATTACTGATTAGATTAAAGCTAGCCACCTTCCCAAGAAATTCTCTGATCCTAGGATTCCCCTAATCTATCTACAAATTGCTAGGAATGAACCATGCAAAGCTCTTTTGGATTTAGGTTTCAGTGTCAACCTAATATCCCAAGAAATGTATAAGGCTTGGAACCTACCCCCATTGAAAAAGAGCAATGTCCATTTAGAGTTAGCCAACCAATCCATCATTGTCCCCTTAGGATTCATGGAGGATATTGTTACCACTGTTTGTGGGTGGTTGTATCCAACTGACTTCCTGGTGATCCAAGTGAATAACAGTAAGGAGGACTTCAAAATCATAATGGGAAGGGCATGGCTAAGCACTATATATGTGCACCTAGGAATTCATGATCTTTCCCTAAAAATATCTAAGGAAAACACTTTTGAAAATATCGCATATAGTGACACGCAGTGCAATTGCATGCAGAGATCATGGGTTGTGCAGAGTTTGACATTGCCTACTCTAACACTAACTTCCTATCTACTGACTAAAAACTAACTTACTTCTAACTTCTTACACCTACATGTGTATTTATAGGCCCACACAAGAGTCACAATATCGCACATCTGATATCGCTAGCTAGGTCACGATATCACGTACACGATATCGTAGGTCCGATATTAGAACCTAATGAATCACGATTCATCACCTTGTGTCAAAATTTTTCATCATGGGTTGTCTACTTATCTATTTTACCCTATTTTTCAGCCTTCCCACTAACACTCCTAAAGGAATCAATCTACCACAATCACAACCTAGTTGAGTATAACCACCGACGAGACAAGGCATTTAATAACTATGTGTTACACATTGCATACTAATTCATGATTCTGTTGTGATTGTAGTGGGAAGCATGGACTAGAAGTGGGACTATCTTCACTAAGGATGCTGCAGCAGTACCACACAATGTGAACCATTCATGATCATTGGATCTTCTCTCTCACTCCTCAGCTACCAAGAGGCTTTGGATGTTAGTTTTATCCTAGGTGTTCACTTCTCTTATCATGAACACCCAATTTTGTAAAGACTGTAACTTTGTACACTTGGGCACTCAAAGTTTGTTTGTTCTATCTGAGTCAGTCTATATGTCAATCAATAATCCCATACCTACCCAATATTTTGTAAAGAACTTATTCCTCCTCTTCTACACTTGAGGATGAGTTTTCATTTAGTCGTGGGGGTATCATGACTCACATTTTTGCTTGTGCTCTAACTTTGGGTATTTGATGTCAGAGCCTCAATGTAGGGTATCTGAAGTTAGAGCCTAGATGTGATGTTAGATATCCAATGTCACGGAATATATGTCAACCTATAAATATAGCGCTTGGGCTCAAGATTTCACATGATGAAGTAGAAAAGATAGTTTTAGTTTTCAGTTTTTGATAGTCTTTCTTAGAGTTTTATTATTCCCAATGCATGCTCGCAGTGTGATGTTTGTAATCGTATGACACCTTTGTTCAAGTGTGATGTACTTGGACATGTTACATGACTAGCAATAAAGATTGAGATTACTCCCATCATTGCAGCATCCACTTAGATTATTATTGCTTTTAATTGTTAATTATTTATTGTTTCCTTTAGTTAAATGTTTTCATTTATTGCTATTTACTATTCCTGCCATCAAGTGAAATGCATACACCTTAATCACAAGCGTTTAAGTGTAAGTACTTAGTAATCCGACAGTGTATTGTTTGGCACACCTGGTGACATACACTTGGAAATCCCAGAAGTAGTCTCACAAAGTCCAAGACATATATAGACAATTAAGAGTGGATACTCATCTTATGTAGGCTAGTTAGATCTTATTTTCCAGTATTCATTAGCTTAATTAGTTTATCTCTTTATCATTATTAGGAGAAAAGTAAAATTAGACAACATCATATGTCTCACTTAGACTAAAACATATGTGACAAAGCTACCACTAGTCCAAATGGGAAGACGACGAACTACAATCAAAGCATAATGATCTAGATACCACAACTAGTCCCCATCCACAGAATTCGACCAGATCATGCATGAACACTTGTGATTCATATGGTTGGACATAGGGGTACCTCACTGCTCATTAGCTAGTTTAGATTTTAGTTTCCATTGTTAATTAGCTTAATTAATTAATCACTTTATTACCATTAGGAGTAGCTTAGGGCCAGTCAAAATCAATCATATGCCTCACTTTAGACTAAATCATACATGAAAAACTACCACTAGTCCAAGTGAGAAGACAACAAATTGTGATCAAACCATAATGATTTAGATGCACAACTAGTCCCATCCACGGAATTCAAACGGATCATGTGTGACCGCTTGTGATTCATATGATTGGGCATAGGGGTACCTTGCTACTCATCATGATGTAACAACCTTTTTTTTGTAGGTTCATTCTCTAATCTTATTTGTACATATCCAAACTATCTAATCCTCTGCAACACCCTCCCTCATACCCTTAGGATGAAGAGCATTACATGGGGTAAAATGGGAACAACAATTTTTCATGGCAAAGTAATGAGATTGATTCATTCTAATGCAATGAAAGGAAGTATGATTAAGCCATGACCAAGAGGAAGAAGAGATTAAATGACAAGATAATGGGAATAAATTATATCTTTTAATATTAATATGAATATATACACAAGTAATAAGGATTTAAATTATAAGCATCCACTAAGGAAATTTTGCATCAATGACATTATAAATTCCATAATTATCTCATTTGAAACATCTTACATAAAGAAATATGATAAGTTCTCATTGTAATTACATAATTCATAATCCATACAAGTCTACTATAAAACATCAAACATGTGAGTCAAATTAATATACATCTACTAATGAAATAGAAATTATAATTCCAAATAGCATATGATTTCATCTTGTATTATGAGCATCTCCTAGACACCACATGTACTCCATGCTCTTCCTAGCCTAAAATATCTATACAACAAATAAAAATATCAACTACCACTGAGTGAGTAACTAATGAGTGACGAGGTACCCCTACACTCAACCATATGAATACAAGCAATCACGCATGATCCGGTCAAACTCTGTAGACAAGTTAGTTGTGGTATCTAGATAGTTACACGTTGATTGCAGTTCACTATCTTCCCACCTAGACTAGTATTTGCTTTGTCACGTATGGTTTAGTCCAGAGTGAGGTGTATGATGTGGTCCTAAACTAGTGCTGCTCCTAGAGGCAATGGAAAATAACTTTGTTTTAAGCTAAGAGGGAATAAGAGAAGAGAATCTAAGCTAGCCTAAGTGCGATGAGCATTTGTCCTTAATCATTCATACACATCTTGGAGCTCGTGTACTACTTCTAGGATTACCAAGCATGTATTACTTGAGCACTCCTAGGTACGCTATTGGGTTACCAAGTAGTCACACTTAAATGCTTGTAATTAAGTCGTACTCATTCCGCGTTTAATAACAAGGATAGTAAATGAAAGGGCAGAAATATTAATTAGGAAAACAATAAATAACAATAATAGTAAGCAATTAAAACTAAGTGAATGCTGCAATGATGAAGTAATCTTGATCTTTATTACCGGTCATGTGCGTGTCCAAGTACATCACACTCGAATAAAGGTTCCATACAATTACAATCATCACATTGTGGGCATGCACTGGGGAAAGAGTCGAAATGAACTAAAAATGAATAAAAAGACTCTACACTTACACCTACTGACTCTAACTTCTTGTGCACCTAAATGTGGTATTTATAAGCTTACACAGGAACCACGATATTGTGTATCCGATATCATTATCCAAGCTACAATATCATGTACATGATATCAAGGGTTCAATTTCAAGGGTCCAATATTAGCACTTGGTTATCAAGGGTCCAATATTAGTACCTGACAAACCACAATTCATCATACCCCCACGACTGAATAATAACTCATCCTTGAGTCAAAGAAAGTGAGGAACAAGTTCATTCAATTACAAATAGAGGATAGGTATGAGATTATTGAATGATCATGGACTATTTCATGCCACAATGTGGGACTAAAAAAATTTTGGACATAGACACAAAAGACAAAACTTGTGGAACTCATGGGGTTCTCAGTGGTGGTGGCTCCTCCATGGGTGCCTTTCCTTTGTCCTGTGCTCTAGGCTTATGAGATTAATACTGTTGAAGAAGCACCTGACATTTCTCCTCTTCTATCTGAGGATTATGAGCCATCCATGTTGATGTTCCAATGTTTGATGGAGTTGGCACTTCCCATGGACACGGTAGCTGCAAGAACACTTAATTGGCCTTAACATGTCATGCCACAAATAGCCATTGTTCCTCTTCATAGGCTCAGGCCCTGACCTCTCCACCTTTTGCTTGGCCAGATTATGCAATGATAAGGGTTTCCTAATGAATGCTGAATGATTGTGCCTCCTGCTCTACATGTTCTACATGAGGTCCTTGGCCTCTGCCTCCCCCTAGGCGTTCAGTTGCACCTTGAGAAGGTCCTCCTTGTTGTCCTCTTTTAGGGGCCATCTATAATCACACAAAGATCAATTGTTAGTAAGGTTATTGAAAGAAGTTCAATTATTTCATACCTTACTCATTACCTTTAATAAATGTTGAATTCTTTGCTTAGTGTGATTTTAGAGTTAGAAATTTTTTCAAGGAAGTTTCCCTAAAAGTTTCATGTTAGACTTGATTTGCTTAGGTGACACATAAAAGGACATGTAATGGTTTTGAGGAACGTTTGATAAAATGATGACAAAGGAAAGAATAGATTTGGCAATGAAGCACTCGGAGGGTATAAAATGATGTGGTGGTGTGCAACAAGTATAAATTACAAAAGTCACATAAGTCGGTCCTCCCAAAAGTAGGTTCCAACCTATAATGCCCTTGCATAACCACACCTTAAGATGTCCATAGGCACTAGAAGGATTAAATGTAATCTACACCAATGCAACAAAACATGCACATGTTAAATACCACCGTGATGGAATATGAATTCAATGCTACACAAGACATGGGTCACAAATATATGAACAACGAGATGGGATGAATCGTAGAAGGGATTGCAGAGATTGGGACATGAGGTAACTAACCTAGGATATGATGAATCCTGAGTGTAGGGCGTGATTAATGTGTCATTAGCTTGTCGCTTCAAAATCAAGACCAAGTCCATTCCTCCGATCAGTGACATCGCATTGTTTCATCCAATGATGGGCAACCATAAGAGCACCATGATAGCAAGACGTATGATCACTTGGCGTTTTGTCCAAGGGAGGAGTGATTTGGAATCTGTAGCACACACACACAATTTTTTCTTTTGATCTTTTCTTGTGTGGTTTGTTTTTTTTCTTTCTAGCCGCTTTGGTACTTTGTCCTTCCCAACAATGAACCGGAGAAGTTGCCAACCTTCAGGCACTTTGTCCTTCCTTATTCCTAATTTCTCATAAAAATTATCCAAGACCTTATGTTTGACTTTGACTGTTGGTACTGTTGCCTCTTTTTATTGTCATTTTGTAAATTAACTTGTTTTCTTGGCTACTACTTTGCTACTATTTTTTAAAACATTTTTTCTTATTTTAGATAGCATGGTTGCACTTCATCGCTCCATCACCATATTTTCTTTGGTATGTATTTTTTTGCATTTTGTTTCACCCAAAATGTTCTTTCCAATTTTCTAAATGCAACTTTTCATTTGACCTCAAATTAAATTTGCAGAGTAATTCCAATTCCAAATGTCTTTTTTTAAGCAATTGCTCTCTAAATATGGTGATGTTATTTTCCTTCGAATTCCACCATTTTATATATTTAGTCTCTTTTCTCATGCTACCTTTGAAACTCTGTATAACTAAGTCCATGGTCATTAGTCAATGTTGGGTTGCAAGGCACTCTCTAGGTATGACCTTACAATCTTTGCACACAGCCTAATCTCTTTTGCATAGTAAGGAATAATCAATTTATGTTTTATCCATACCACTCTTATATCTAATTAAATGTTTTGTCCTCTTCTTGAAATAAGTGTTTGCAGTTATAAGGTCCCAGGTACTTGTAAATTATAGTAGTAAATATTTCATGTCATTATGCTCTCCAAATCTATGTCCTCTATAAATCCTATAATACCCCATTTTCATAGATCTAACATCACCATTAAAATCCCCTCCAATGAGTATTCTTTCTTGTTAGGGGATTTCTTGAAGCACTAGCTCTATAGAATCCCAATTATCTTGCTTGATAGAATTTTCTAGGCCAATTTGTGGAGCATATATATTGATGATGTTGATGATCTCATTTGTAAGGACAAGTTTGATGCCCATAATTCTATCACAATGATGGTACATTTGTATCACTATATCTTTGATAGATTGATCAACGATGATGCCTACCCTGTTTCAGCGATTGGACTTGCTTCTTTACCCACACTTGTCCTTGATGTGAAAGCCCTTATGCTTTTCACAATATTTAAGCGATGATGTTATGCATCATTTTTGGAGGATGTCCTAGCAAGCCTTTGCCCATTTTTCACAACAACCGAGCCTTTTTGATATGGTTTATAGTTGACTACCAACCTAATGCTAACCCTCCTCCTTTCGTATCTAGGCTTGGGACCAACATTGATAGAGTTATTGATAGATGTTGAAATGTGATGTAAATTTTGTTAGGACTTGGACCTTTCTACCTATCAACAATTAATTTTTTCACTTATTTTTTAAAAGTATCAATTATAAGGTTATGCACCTCAGTAGAAAGTTCTAAAATTAGAAAGTTTTTTCTTTCCATATATTTTTGATGATGTGTACACACTGTCAAGCTTGTAATGTACTTTGCATTTTTTTTGCTCATCATTAATAGATCTATGAAATAGAATTGAGGTAGAATAATCAAAATGGAGACATGCTTGTGATGTTCTATATGTTAAAAGAATACTAATAAAAGGGGAAATTTTATAGGACAACATTCAAGCTTGCTATCTTATATAGTGTTGAATGTTGGGTAGTACAAAAGAGGCATGAATTACAAATAAATGTGGTAAAAATGCAAATGCTTTGATGGATGTTGAATATTACTAGAAGAGATAAACTACATAATACAGACATTAGAATAAGACTTGAAGTGGTTTTCATTTCAAATAAGCTACAATAATAAAGGCTTAGATGATTTGGACACGTGGAAAGAAGATTAGACAATAAGCCTAGAAACAAAGGTTGCTATATCATTGTTCCAAGAAAGCCACCAAAAGGAAGATAAAAGAAGACATGGGAAAAACAATCGAATATGATTTGAAGAAGTTGCAAATTAACAAAGATTTGGCTCTTCATAGAGACAAATGACAACAAAATAAAATTAAATAGAATTTTAAAAAAACTCATGTAGCCAACCCCATTTTGTTGGAAGAATGCTTAGGATGATGATGATGATTATGAGTAATAGATCTCAGAAAACATATCTTAAAAAAATACATCTAACTAGGCAACCCCATAGCCCTCAACCAACCATAGACATACATTATAAACATAACACAATACTATGGGGTCTTATAGTGAGAGGAGGGGTACACTATAATAATATAAAAAGGAAGGAAGATCAATCATAGGACATGCAAAGGAAAGAATATCAATCATAGTAAAGAAAGAAAAAGTTTGAGGGTTTTATCTTATGGTAATGCATGAGCTAATGCATGCTTACAGGGCCTCACCCTTAAACACAAGGTGGCAAAGCTCATAGGAGGAACACACATGCACGTGTGCCAATCTACAATGATATACCTTGAGCCTACATAGTAACATGACATTACTTCTTGTTAAAAGTTGCTTTAGCTCTATCTCATATACATGTAAACATAACATATGAGGACAATAGATAAACCAACCTCTTTTATGTAGTAGATCATATTTAGCTCTTCCTGTTGGGTTCCTAGGAAAGAGAAGACACATGTGTGTGCACAAGAAATGAAGGGAAAGTAGGAGGAAGGCAATAGCCAAATAATTTGCAAACACTTTCCTAGTGTATCCTCAAGGCTTTGCATCGAAGTGATACATTGAAGAGAATTGGTCATGGCAAAAGCTCAATAGTAAGAGGATGGCATTAGATGCCTTTGGTGCGTAAATTGTTGGGGTAGGAGAACATAGTCCTATATGTAAGTGAAAGCCTATGGGCCTTTCCAAAGTCCAAAAAATAGATTTCCTTGAAATTGAAAAGTTATTCCTTTTTACTTTTACTTGGTAGTGGTTCGGTACTTTAATTTTTTTTATTATTATTACTCTCCTTGTTTTTTTTATCCGAGCTAGAGATTGGCCTCGGAAAAGTTACATTTCCTCCTATATGCTATTATAAATTACACCATAGTAATCAACGTACACGAGAGTCCCTATGCTTTTAAAACCCAAACCATGAGCCAAACAATTTACCTTTCGATATCTTCGCTAAGTTTACTGGAACACAAAAAGCATTCTCAGCATACAAGACCCTGCCGCTGCAGTCCAGTGGCAAAGTGAGAAACGCTTCCTGCGAAAGCATTTGTGTGTGTTCTGCTTCCTTGCCAAAACCAGGTAACTGGACACAAACTATCAAATCTGCGTGTGACCGCCGATTCACAGATATTCAAATTTTTTGTCTTTTGAAATTGATCAATTCTTCGCTGTTTGTTTTGTCCTGGCAAGTCTTGTATTATCTTAGGGTGAGGGATGGATGCGCTGTTATTCGTGCCGGCAAGCTGCGCCCGTTATTCGTCTCCGGAGCAATGTTTTGGTTCGATTAACTTTCGCCGCCATGGACACACAGACAATGCGAGGCTTATTGTCAAATGTGCTGCTACTGCTGCTTCTTCTTCTTCTTCGAAAGACAACGTTGTCACTCTTTTGGATTATGGTGCCGGTAACGTCAGGAGCGTCAGAAACGCCATTCACACTCTTGGATTTCAAATTCAAGATGTAAGTTTTAAACATCTCATTCTACGTTATTTCTTTCTTTCTCTTTCGCAGCCCACCGTTGTTTCATTTACCGGTGTTTTCTTTTCTGCGAAATTAGTTAAGTGCACCACTGTGCGTCTGTTTTCTTAAAAATGTCTTACTGCAACTTAAAACATATGCATCTTCTTGAATATTTCATATTCAGTTTCAGTTATTATTGGCTATGTTCATTTAGGCCTGAAGACATGTGGCTTTTATGTTTGTCCTTTTGGCTTTGGACATTTCACAATGCAGTGTGAAGGCTATGTGTTATCATTTGATGTATTTTTAACTTTGGAGAGGATTGACTTTTCTTCAAACAGGTTTAAAAAAGCCTCAAGATATCCCGGGTCGTGTCTGCTTTTCCGTTTGGATGTTTCGTATACTTTGTTAAATTGAACATGTTTCGAATAATTAATAACTAGGTGTCTTGATTTTCGGTTGACTTATTTTTATTTATCAGGTCTTCTGGAATGTGATTTAATTCCGATATCTTGTTTGCATGTTCTGCATGTTAGTAGTTCTTATCTGCATTTCTGTCGAGGAAAGCAATTCATCTGGACAGATAGTCTCTCATTTGGTTGATGTCTTTGGTTTCGGCTGTGATAATTTGCTTTGCTCAAACAGGTTAAAAAACCGGAAGATATAATAAAAGCAAAACGACTTATATTCCCCGGAGTGGGATCTTTTGCCTCTGCGATGGATGTCTTAAATAGAACTGGGTATTTAGATTTTTTAAAAAAAGTTTTGCTGCAACATGTCGAGTAATTGCTGTTCTGTGTTTTTTTAGTCTTTTAATGATTTAATTACATTTTATGTTTAGTCGCAACGAATGATATTGAATTTTTCGATTTTAGCATGTCAGACGCCTTACGAGAATATATCAAAGACGATCGACCTTTTTTAGGAATATGCCTTGGCCTTCAGCTTTTGTTTGACTACAGTGAGGAGAACGGACCGAGTAAGTTTTTTTAACCTAAATCTAACAATATTTTATCAAGGAGGTAAAATACCTATTTCTTTTATGCAGTCGCATATGCTTAGACAACTTATGTCTATTCTCAATTTTTTTTTGCAAAAACAGTGCTTGCTCATAGCTATATTAATAAGTAAGTTTACTGTATCAAGTTATACATCATTAATTTGCTTGATTTCCCAAGTGTGCTTCCATCAACTCTGTAAGGTTAAATAGATCCTATATTTTGATTTGTCATCTTTACTGCTCATGCTTTCCTTCTTTTTGAAGATAATGGAGACGTTTTTTTTTTTTTTTTTGCAAATATCTAAATTTATTGGCTTTGTTGTTAGTGCATAATTTAAATTTTTTAACTGCTAGTTTGTATTTTTGAGGTATTCAGTGCAATGAATTCTTTTTTAAAACAATAATTAAAATTTTGGTTTGTATGGTGGTTGGGTCACTGTACTAACAATGAAGTGTACATCACAAAATTTAAACAAGATATCTATAATTTTGTCCAAGAGGCCAACTACCAGCTCTGTCCAAGAGAGTCCTTCTTGGTCATAGTAAAATAATTTTATCCTCATAACAGTGAGGAAGAGCTCTCTTGGTCATGGTTTCTTTCTCTCATCCAAATAGCTAAGGAGGAGCTTTATTTTGACTGAGAGGCCAATTATCAGCCCTGTCCAAGAAAGTTCTCCTTGGTCACGTTAAAATAATTTTATCATCGTAATGGTGGCCAAGAGGCCAATTACTAGCCCCATCCAAGAGAGTCCTCCTAGGTCATGTTAAAATAATTTTATTATCATGGAATAACGTACACTGGATGTGAAAATCAATTTTCAATTTCTCAATTTGAGATTTTATTAATTTAACAAATATAAAAGATTCTCTTGGCCAAATAATAGATATATATCATAAAGATATATCTAAACTAGTTATATATACCAAGGAACTCTACTCTTCCAGCTAAATCTCATTGTAATGTGTGCTGAATCACTTTATGGGGTAAAGATTCTACAATGACATTCTGTCCACAATTCATAAATAACGGTAGCAAACTCTCCTTTTTAACTTATCACAACCAATGCAGTCCCATAACCTAGCTGAATCTACCAAAGCTTTGAGCAAAAACCAAAGTTTCAATTAATTCATATCATAGCATTTCATGTTAATTATCCAAATATACTGTTTGTATTCAAGTTGTGTTACACATCATGAATCTATTACTTTTCCAATATTAAATGGCCATATTTAATTAATTAGTATGGCATCATGTATCCTATGAAGATCCTTGTCAATGTTGAACTTGATGCAAAATATTAGTAGAAGAGTCAACATTCCTTGTAAGGGTCAAATGTGATATGGTGGGTAACTTCAATTTCTGAAGTGTCTTTCTCATCAATACAGTCATTCACATCTCCTAATCACTTATAGCATGGTGTGCATAACATCTTTCCTTATGGATTGTTAGATCTTACTTTGGCTACTGAGAATTTATCCTCAGGTACAAGCACTTCCCATTGTTTGATACCTCCAGATGAATCTTCTACATCTTTTACTGCTGCGATGATCTTTGAAGTAGATTTATCTTTTCTGGATTTGATGCATTTTTCTTTTGTTCTAACTTCCTCTACCATAATTTTTTGTGCCCCACACCCTCCCAAAAAAAAAAAAAAAAAAAAGTCTCTGAAGGTTGCTAGTTTTCCTATTTTTTCTTAAAAATCAATTTGTGTGTTCTTTTTCTTTTTTGGAGGGAAGGAGGTTGAGGGGTGTTGATTGGTTGCATTTTTATTTGTCCATATCTTTAGGAAATCTCTCACCCTTCATCATATGTAACATTTCACAAACTTTAGTGCAGGCTCATTTGTGTCTTTCAGATTTTTACGTTCATTTTATGCTTTTTGATCTCCTTATTGTTTGACAATTTAATATTCTTCTAGTTAAATGTAAATAATGCTTCGCTAATTTTTTCATGGTTCCAAAGCTCAATGGACATTGGCATGTACTTTAAACCTTTACAATGTGCGAGTTATATATGTTTTTTATATTTTTATTTGACAGTTAAGGGTCTTGGTTTAATTCCTGGAAGGATTGGTCGTTTTGATTCATCAAATGGGTTAAGGGTGCCTCACATTGGCTGGAATGCTCTGCATCTGCAAAAATCAGGTTCTATCTTGGATGCTGCTGCAGAATGCCATGTTTATTTTGTGCACTCATATTGTGCTATACCAGTACGTTAGCGTAGCAAGATGTTTTACTTGTGAACATATCCAATTTTTAGTTTGTGTTTAAATTAAAAGACTTTGTTCATTAAAGCTTTCATTTGCTGGTGCAGTCAAAAGATAACAATGATTGGGTGTCTGCTACATGTGACTATGGTAGTGAGTTTATTGCTGCAGTAGAAAAAGGAAACATTCATGCTGTACAATTTCATCCAGAGAAAAGTGGCGGTAAGAAATGTTTATGATTAATGTTTTAGTTGAAAAGTACCGTAACAGCATCTTGGTATTTCTTATCAAAGTGGTTTGAATTTGTGCCTTCCTATCATGCTTTTTTAATGAATTGATAATGTATTTAACCATCTGTTTCCTTTTAAAATGAAGCATGTATGGCCACATCATATGCAATTCCTTGGATAAATGTACTGCTGTCGTAGAATTAGGAAATTCTCGTTGCATATGATTTCATAGGAAATGTTCATTTCCTCTTATTATTTATTTTTCACCTGTGGCTTGAGAATATGAAGTTCTCTGTGCATTTTGGAGATATCAAGAGAAATCTTGTGAAATTGTTACAGTAGTTGATTATTTATGTATTTTCTATGGCTTGACAATATGAAATTCTCTCTGCATTTTGGAGATATTAGGAGAACTCTTGTGAAATTGTCACACTAATTTGAAACCTAGAATAACAGGCATACAAGTCAGCACCATTCAAGTGCATGTCAACAGAAAAGATTGGCAACATATTTAAAAGAAAACAAAAGGCAACATTACAAGCCTTTGCACAATTCCATGATACAGTCACATGATTTGCAGAATTCAGTGTCTTTGACAATTTAAGTGCAAAATTTACCATGTTGTAGTTTATGTTTTTTTTTGCACCATGTTATGCCTTTTTCTTTGAAATTTAGATTTTTGCATTTTGAAGTACTCTGAGTTTCTATAAGTTTTTACAAACATTTTCTTCATTTATTATGCCTCTTGCAAACAGTCTAATTTTACTATTTACAAAATTGTTTTAACTGGTCAACTTATTACTGATCATTTGCCAAATATTCTCATCTAATTATATTTTCTTGCAGATGTTGGACTTAATATATTGAAAAGTTTTTTAACTCTCAGTTCTGATTCCAAAGAGGTGAATATGTTGTTGCGATAGTTAATTATCAATAATGATCCAGCAGGCATTTTTGTTATAGTGTTAAAAGTAAGGCCCTTATTTTGAAATTGCAGCCATCAAATTTATCGATTGGTAGATCAAAGCATGCTTCTACACTTGCCAAACGGGTAATTTCGGATGGTACAAATGAATTTTCCTAAATAAAAGTTCCATGTCATTGTGTTGATTTTAAAATTATTGCGTATCCTATTTTCTTTTTGTTAGATTATTGCTTGCCTTGATGTGAGGTCAAATGACAAAGGTGATCTTGTTGTTACCAAAGGTGATCAATACGACGTGAGAGAAAATACAGAAAAGCGTGAGGTGAATACATCTATTTATTTCATGTTTTTAAAATATTGTAACATATTATTTTTATGCATGAGGAGATATGTCATGCTAAAAGAGTTTCTGTTTCTTTTTGGCCCTGTAAAGAGTGCTGAAGTTACACTTTGAAGAAAGTTTTTATGGTTGTGAACATACAGTCGCGTGTCTTCCTGAATATTTTCATATAAGAACACAAACTTCAATTAATGAACTAATTGCAGAAACTAATGATGCCTAAGAAGCCACTTTCACAGAGTATGAACGAAAAGTAAGAAGTGCAACCTCGCTTGAACTGAAGTCTTATAGATGCAATTAAAGTAATCCTCAGCTAAGTTGATGAAGGATTAGGATGCACATTTACCTACATACCGTGGGTGTGTTGAACTTTTTATTTTTTCCAAAAAAAAATTATGAAGAAAGCATTCTGCTGTAGGTGTGCATTGGAAATAGTAAATCTGGTTGTCAATTTACCATGAAGTCTGAAGTTCTGTATCAGAACATTTTCCTAATGGTCATGATGTATTTTCTAGGTTCGAAACCTGGGAAAGCCTGTTGAGTTAGCTTGCCAATACTACAAGGATGGGGCAGATGAGGTTCCTTGGCTGTGCTTATTTTTATTTAAATCAATTAATTTTGTATCTTGAAAATTTTGAGATGCATATTTATTAAGCCGATTATATTCATGTTACAAGGTGTGTTTACATGCAGGTTGCTTTTTTGAATATAACAGGGTTTCGCGATTTCCCACTAGATGACCTGCCAATGTTGGAGGTAGAAATGTTGACTTGCTTTATTTTGTAACGATGGTTTTAATTAATTTTTGAATGCTTGAATTAAGAATTATATTCATTGTTGCGTTGTAGGTGTTGCGGCAAGCATCTGAACATGTGTTTGTTCCTCTTACAGTTGGTGGAGGTATTCGAGATTTTACAGATAAAAATGGACGGTGAGGTCATACATTGTATATAAGTTCTTTAATGCTTTTCAAAATTTTTAGTTTAGTTTTATGCTTTGGTCAATCCTTGCGTAATGGAAATTTTTCATGTAAATTTGTGATAGTAACACCTTCCCAAACTCCAAAGTATTTTATTTGTGTAAAGACTTGAGGTATGAACATTTGTTTATGTGAGGGAAGCATCCATATATTCATACAATGCCCAAGAATGACTTTTTAATTATAGTAGTACTAGTAAGTTGTAAAAATTACACTTGGGGTACATCCAGGATATGGGGTCTTAGAACACAAAAAAGAAGAAGAATAATAGTGATTTTGTAATTTTTCATCAAGTATTCACATTATGATTCGTGGTCGTATTTCTTAAAAAATGATGTTTAAATCAAAATTTTGGATCGTATTGCCAGGAAACACGGCTTAATACCGTTTTGGTTTTTTACCAGTCATGTGTATTCAGTAGTGCTCTCTCACATATTGGATTTTCGAAAGCTTCAAACCCTCCATAGCAAGAACACAGCTTATTGTTACATGATGTCCCTCAAGCTGGAACCTCACTAGAATATTTTTCTTAAAGTAAGTAGTTGATTATTGAAAATTTTAACCTTTTTTTTGGGGATTTAAGATAAGTACCTTCTACTTGAAAGCTATCAGTGTAGCGTTCTCAAAAAGAACCAACTGAGAAGTGCAGAGCTCGTAAATGCCGCTCTTTCTTAATTGTCATAGGGATTATTCAAGTCTTGAAGTTGCATAAGAATATTTCCAGTCAGGAGCATTTAGAAGGAAAAAGAAATTAAAAGAACGAAAACTGGATCCAAATTGTACCATGCTTCTGGATTATACAAACAAAAAATGCAGCAATATTGTTTCAATGAAAAAGGGAAATATTTTTAAACATAAAAAATATTGGAAAAATTATGCTTGGAGTACGTGCATGACATGGGATCTTTGACCACAAAAAAGAAGAATAATAATAACAGTGATTTTGTAATTTTTCATCAAGTATTCACATCATGATTTGTGATCGTATTTCTTAAGAAATGATGTTTAAGTCAAAATTTGGATCGTATTGCCAGGAAACACGGCTTAATACTGTTTTGGTTTTTTGCTAGTCTTTTGTATTCAGTGGTGTGCTCTCTCACATATTAGATTTTAGAAAGCTTCAAACCCTCAATAGCAAGAACATAGCTTACTGTTACATCATGTCCGTCAAGTTGGAACCTCACTAGAATATGTTTCTTAAAATAATTAGTTTATTATTGAAAATATAACCTTTTTCTTTTGGGATTTAAGATCAGTACCTTCTTCTTGAAAGCTATCAGTGTTGCATCTTAAAAACATACCAACCATCAAGTGCGGAGCTCACAAATGCATCTCTTAATTGTCGTAGGTATTATTCAAGTCTTGAAGTTGCATCAGAATATTTCCGGTCAGGAGCTGACAAGATATCTATAGGAAGTGATGCAGTTCATGCAGCTGAAGAATATTTGAAAACAGGAGTGAGCTTTTTAACACTTATAAGCCAAAATAAATCTTCCTTTTGTTATTTCAGTGTCATTTTCATCGGTAGAAGGGTTTTGCAGGTAAAAACGGGGAAAAGCAGTTTAGAGCAGATATCATACGTGTATGGAAACCAGGTAATCAGTTATTGTTCTTATCGTGGTTCTCTATGCCTTTTCTTTGATCTTCATGCTTTTATTTTCCTCTCTTGGTTTGCAGCTCTTTAATGCATAATTAATTTTGAATTCATATATTTAAAGCAATGTTCTTCTGGTGATGCTTTTTTACAACAGGCTGTTGTAGTAAGCATTGATCCCAGGAGGGTGTATGTTAAAAGTCCTGATGATGTTCCTTATAAGACAGTCAAGCTTCGTGTTTCAGGTGCTTGGTTTGTTCCTTTTGGTGCTTATTAGCTTTTCTCATGATGGTTTATGCAATTCTAGGAATGAAACATCATTATTGATATAATTAAATAAATTAATCACAGGGCCAAGCGGGGAACAATATGCGTGGTACCAATGCACGGTAAGCTTATGTTGCTTATTTAAAAAATTCTTCGAGTTAACTTGCTCGAGCATTCTTGCAACCTGACATTGTGTCTTGGCTGCAAAGCGTCAGTGCTACTGTGATTCCACTGAATGCAAATTTGGAGTACTATAACTTTGGACATTGCTTTGGAAGCTTGTGATGGCTCAATGGTAAAGTCGCTGAGTGTCCAAAGCGCAGGTTTCCTGTTTGAACCACATCATATCGGCACATTGGTGCACAAATGATATTCACAATCATGCAGGCATGCAGTGCACGAAAAGACTTAAGAATGCCCTGGGGCTTGCCCTGCTGATTGTAGATGCTAGGCTTTGGCAGACTGAAGGTCCTGTAGGGTTTTCTAGGGGGTAAAGCTAAAGAATGCCTTTGGTTCTGCATGATAGAATAAGAAAGTAAAAGCTTGAAATTTTTTGATAAATGGTGGACAATACCTAATAGTTATCAAGCATATGAACTCATTCTTAAGTTTTCAACCCTCATTTAATCTATTTGCTTGGTCATCTTTTGTCTTGGATCTAAATATTAATATGAACCAAGTATTTTACTGGTTGTAGTGCAAAGAATTTTATTGCTTATTTCAGTTTTCCAATAATGTGAACTAAATGTCAAAAGGATAGAATTTCAAACCTTTTGATGCTATTGAAAGCATACAATAATTTTCATATTTTTCACAGTCCTTTATACATAACATATCCTAATTTCCCAAACAGCTTTATTTTTGTATTTCAAAGTTTGTTTTCCTCTGCCGTCCATCTTCATGCTTTATCTCATTAATGCCAATAACAAATGAACATTTTCTTCCTGCAACACTCTCCTTGGCCAATTAAGAGGCAACAATTCAAGAAGCTATGTTTAGGAGTCAAGTTAGTGAAAACTGAAAATCTTAAATTATGATGCTATACCAAAGGATTGTCTTATGTTAGAGGATTTTTCACTGTAGAACGCCAGAACGATGCAACCTTTTGGTAGTTAACTATCCATTAATTGGCTGACATGAAATATGCTGCGGTTTGTAATTTGTATTTTAATCTTACAGGATTTTAGTTGCTATTTTGCTGAATATAACATTCATGAAAGATATTGTGTTTTCAAGTGTCTTGATGGTTGGAACAATTGGCATATCCTATTCAAATAGCAATTGTTATAATGTTTTCTGTTATTAGGTTAAAGGGGGCAGGGAAGGCCGTCCTATTGGTGTATTTGAACTTGCCAAAGCTGTTGAAGAGCTTGGGGCTGGTGAAATTTTGCTGAATTGCATTGACTGTGATGGTATGAATTCTTTAACCGTTAATGGGATATAAACCATTTCTTAATTATTTCTCATGGGGCATTGTTTCTATGCATTCCTAGTGGCTCTCAGTTTTATTATGAATTTTCAGGGAAAGGACAAGGTTTTGATATAGAGCTCATTGATCTGGTATCTAAGGCTGTAACAATTCCTGTAATTGCTAGTAGTGGAGCTGGTGCAGTAGAGCATTTTTCTGAAGTCTTTGCACGAACATCTGCATCTGCAGCACTGGCTGCTGGTATTTTTCACAGAAAAGAGGTAATTGGTTCTGCATATAGTTTGTGATCTTGATACAATTTGCATTTTAGTTTATTGTTTAGGTTATCACTTGAAATAGCTTCATGGACAATTCATTTTGCTATTTATTTAAGAAATCTTTTAGTTGTGTCTTTATGAACCATAAAGAAATGTCTATATTCGTATGGCTTGTGTTGTGATGTGGAATAACTTTAATCAGTAAATGTCAGAGTTAAAACGGCAAAAACCCAAGGCTCTAGTTATTATGGCACAGCATGTAGTAGACATTAAATAAAACGTAACAGTCTAGATAATCGGTATCTAGGATTAACTGATGAAGATTCAAAGTTGATCCCTTCTACAAGCATATGAATTAAACTAAGCTTTAAACGTGTTTTCGCTTTAGCAGCACTACTTGGCTACGCTACACTTTAGTAGAGTTATTTTTGTGTTGGTTATGAAAACACAAAAATGCATCTGCATTGCCAAATAAAATTCACTGCCTATTCTAGCATTGAATCAACTTTTGATCTCAAAGAATATGAAAGCCTGGTTTTAGTTAATGCCTGCTACACACACGTGTAGCTAGAGAGATTCAAACTCATGAACTTAATTTTTGATCGGTGGGCATCTCATCAACATTGCTGTAAACCATAGCCAAATTATTTATCATATGTATATAGTAGCTGATAGGAACTAGTGTATGTACATATGTTTGTCTTATAATTTACAAGAATTCCTAACCTCCATTTTGAGAAGTCCTTTTAATTAATGGAGACATAACAATGTGGTGTTAGCTTACTGTTAAGAGTTTTGGCATGGAAACCTAAGTCACAGGTTTGATTCTAGTGGGCAGCAGTGAGTTATGTACCAAAAAAAAAAAAAAAAAAAAAAATCATGTAAAAGGAATTCTGAAATTGGTGTGACAGATGCAAAGGGCTTAGTAGACTGTAAACAAAAATTCAGTTACACTTTCAATAATGTCACAATATTAAAATAATAAATATAGAAAGGTGACATTAGGATTTGGTGAAGATGCAAAATTGAAAGTGCACTTCACTTTCAACATGATTTGATACTCCTAAAATCTAATTTATTTTTAAGGATTGCCAGTCTGCTAAAGCAAAAACATGTTTTAAGCTTAGTTTAATTCATATGCTTGTGGAAGGGATCAACGGGAAGGTTGAACAATAGGGGGTGGGGGTACTTGCTACTGGTAATGACAAGTTTCATAATCATTCACGACCATTCTAACCTGTCATTATTTTATGCATGGCCAAAGTAAAAAGGTAGGTAGTCGCGACCTTAAAACGAATGTTACCATTTTATGCATGGCCAAAGTAAAAGTTATGTAGTCGCAACCTTAAAAAGGAATGTTACCATTGAGAAACAGCCATTTTCTCCATCCATTCTCTTCACTGGAAACTCCAGCCTTTTTCTCTGCTAAAAACTCACCATTTCCTCTGCTGAAAACTCTGCAAGATTCATAGAAGCATGCTGTATAAGATGAAGCATTTCTTAAACGTCTAGATACATTCTTCTGTTAATGAAGGCACAGTCAGAGTAACACATTGTTGCCGCCAATTTCTTCTTTTGTGTCTGGCTTTGCTGTCCAATTTTCTCTCCTGTTTATAGCTTTGCTTTGCAAAATTGCTGCAAATTGAAATAATTTAGGCTCTAATTCAGTACATTAAGGTTTATGTTGTAAAAGAAAAGTTGAATTACATTGAACCTATGTAGAGAATTGTTTGGTTGAATTTTTTACTCTATTTTTTGCTAATGCTGTTATGCACAGATTATTTCTCTTTATTATTACTTCTGTGCTGTGAAACAATTTTTACTTCGTTCTGCACACAACAATTTCAGTACTGTGAAGCAGGGATATGCAAAGACCACCATTCCATCTCTACTGTGTAAAAATAAGTGATGTAGATTCTACTGCTTTCTTAGTTAGCTTGATTACCTGACTTAATAATAATTTTTGTTCTGTTACTATTACCGTGTAAACTATATATTGCTTCGTTAAGACAAAAAAATACATTTTTTGTTGCTGTTATCATCGTTGGTCACGACCCGTTCTATTACCGGTAATAACCGGTGGCAAATATCGCCCACCCCCGTATTGTTCAACCTTCCTGGATCAACTTTGAATCTTCATCGGTTATCCTAGAGAACAATTATCTAGACCGTCGTGCTATGAAAGATTACTAATAACTTTTGGTGGTATTTAGTTAAGGAACTCAAAATATGCATTTACGATGTTATGTAAAACCTAAACCATGGAAAGGTAGATACAGGTCCGAGGGTTTACTTTGCATGTAATGTAAAATCAGTAAAAGATTGTTCTATTGTGTAATGTTATCAATATCTTTGTTCAACATCAAACAGTAACACATTTATTTTATTGGTTTGATAGGTTCCAATAAATGCGGTAAAAGAACACTTGCAAGCTGAAAGAATTGAAGTAAGGTTATGATACATTATTGGTGGTGAATCTGATGAACGTTCTGAACGTTTTTTGTTTGAACAGAAATTGGCAAAAGATAGAGGTAGATTGATTTAGCTACATTAGAGAACTATCATATCCATTAGGGTCCTATTCATTTCCATCTGCGGGATTTATTATTCTCTCTGTTCTACATAGTTTTAATTTTAATTTTATTAAAGGAAGATCAGATAACATCTGCTAATTTTTATCATACTTTTTAATGAAATTTGTGAATTACGTTCAGCTGTACCATGCACATGTAATTGTGCTTAGCAACATACCTATATTACCGTTTATGAAACTGAAACTGAAATTTTTACTTATGTCCACCGAGACCTGTTGGATTTGTTGGACTAGTTTGAGAATTTCTTCTCCCGATTTTTTTCTTTTAAATTTATAATTCAGGTCTGCCAAGTAGAATTGAACCTGTGACCTAGGTTTTATGTGTATTGAAAAAAGTATATTTATGTGTATTGAAAAAAGTATATTTGATGTTTGATCTTTTGCATGGATTATCACTATCCTTTATCTAAACAAGATCAAGAACTGCCTTGCATAAAAACATAAACATAGGAGAGGAAGCATAGAAGCTGTGAAACTCTTTGTAACTATGTTATATAAGATGTCATGTGAACAATGTATAGTACAAACTTTTCTCAAAAAAATGTGTTAGTTCATCTATGAGTTGTTCACCAATGAGTTCATGCGGCATTGGAATGCATTTCTTGTAGTATATGAAAGAACTATATAGTTTCAATCAATCACCATAACCAAACCATTATCCAACCCTATCGTGAAGTACTTAATTAAAAACTTTTCAAAAATGTTAAAAGAAATAGGTCCGGTTGAAATAAACTATTAAGAATTTGTATGTGATATTCCCATAAATTGTATTATATTAGAGCCTTATTTACTATTCCCTTTACATTAAAGCCTAGAAGTATAAACTAATAGGTTGTAAATGCATTGTAAGAACAAAGTAGCAAATATTATATCAATTATGTCAATACTCCATGATTGGAAAGATCCTAGGATTTATATAACGTAATTCTTTAGGTGGAAGAAGTATGAGATTGAGGTCTCTCTCTTTTAAAGGGAAAATGTAGATTCAATATATTAATAAATGGAAAGAAGAATTTTGATAAAAAGAGATTGCAAAAGGATTTAACTAGGAGGGGTAACCTAACATGTTAAGTGTAAGTGCTTGGAGGTAAATATCAAGCTAATATACGGGAGATCAAGCTTGGAAGAAACAATCAAGATGCTTGTGACATATTGGTAGACAAACAAAATTGCAACTCAACAAAGGTATAAAAAGAAACCATAATCAAAATAACCAATCAAAACAATTGTTCCATCTTGTAGTAAATCATATACTTGGGATTCCAAGAAAGTTAATTTTAGGGCCCCAAGTAGATTGGGAGTCGAGCTTGGATGCTCTATCGCCATCAAGGATTGACCTTGATCTTCTGTTGGAACATTAGGGCCTTTCACTAGCACATCTAGGGTCTTTTGTCTACCATTTGTAAATTCATTATTCCTTTTCTTTTAGTGGGCCTCCATGCCAACTTGAACCACTTTTTGGCTTGTTTGTTTTGATATGGTGGGTTGCTTTTTTGGCATTTGAATTGGTGCCTTGTGTCTTCATGCATCATGGTTTGGGTTGCCTGCAAGTAGTTCCTTGAAGCAAGGATTTCATGTGATTGTAGGTAGTGTTTGTTTGTCATGTACCACCACAAACTACACGACATGATTTTTGATGAGCAAAAATCTACTAGGCTTATTCTATATCTTCCCCATTGATTGCTTTTGTAGATTTTAGAAATGAGATTAAAATATTGTTTTTGCAAATGATGTCAAACAATGTTTCTTTAAATTCTAATATTTGGTTTTATAAGTTACAAGGTATGCCTATCCTATGAAATAGGAGAGCAATGATGGATCTATTTGAAGTAGCTAACTAGTTATAAAATAGTTTTCTATCTTAAGGTAGATAAAGTACGGAAAAATGTGCTAATTCTTTCTTAAACAGATAATTGTTAAATAAATCAAATAAATAGGAGTTCAATGTTCTCAGATGCAATAGGTGATTTAAGATTTCTCGTTGTGCATACCAACCTTTCTTATTGAGAAAAAGGAATAGTTAATGTAACAACGTTGTTCGGCATCTCGAGAATCCCTCACAATAGGTTTAGATTTGAGATGGAACTCAAGAGGAATATGGCTTAGCAATCAATAGTCCTAGAACACATGCCAATAAACAACTTGTTAGTGTTAGCATATAACCTAAGCAGTGTTTATAAACTTCAAATGCGTAACACTAATAAAAGCTAGATATCTCTTCCTTGCTCCACTCACGTGGACACAATAGGAACTACCAGTTGAACCCTCCAGATTCATCACCACGTGCTAGTAGTTGGTGTCATGTTTTTACAAGAGCATGCAATGTTCCATAGCACATCCCATGACACACCCAACTTAAATCCCAATGTAAAGTTGAACTACGCAACTCTCCTAGGCAAAGTCCTACTAAGTGGGGTATTGAGGATTGTACCCCCCTCTTACTAGTGCATGAAATTGCTCTGCTAATATGATTATGAAGATACAAGGAGTGGAGGACTCTTTGCATCCCCACAACCCTTGAACCGTTGGGGAGGTAGCATGCCACCATCAACCTTGCTACCTTTCTCATAATCATTCCCATTGTGGGTGGCCTTGTGAGAAGGCCTTTTGGTAAGATGGAGCTGGCTTGACCTAGTGGGACGGTTAATGACTAAGCCAACCCAGAGGTTGAGGCAAAACTTAGCCAAAATGAGGTCAGATTTAAGAACCTTTGGGAGCAAGTTAAGGTTGTAGATGAGGCCTTAGCCAACCTTGGGCTTGAGAGTTTGGATGTGATTCACTACGTCCTTAAAGAAATGGACTTGTCGTAGGACAAGATTAACCTCTGCTTAAAGGATTAGGTAAAAGTGATAGAGGCCAAGGTCACTGTCCTAGAGGGCCATCTAGATCGTATGTTGGATCTCTATAAGGACCTCTTTGGATCCTTCCACATGACACATTCAAAGGCATCTTTGGTTCATGACCTGATAACATGGGTGAAAGTCTTGGAGGACACCTTGGTTGTAATGAACTAGGGAGATGTCTAATTTGAAAATTGAGATCATTCTAAAGTTCTCCCTAGTAAAACACTTGGTTGAAGAGCTCGTAGTGGTGGCTCGAATTAAAGTAGGAAAATTGGGATCCTATGATGGTGAAAGAAGTGATGCAAAGATTGATACATTTTCTCCATGATGTGGAGATGTATTTATCTACTGGGGATATTCCTATGGCCTAGAAGGTGTCCACTACATCTCAGTACTTGATTGGCAATGCAAAGCTATGGGGGTTCAACCTTCTTCATGTCCAAGAGAGGGCACTATGGCTGAGATGGTGGACACCTAGGACAAATTCAAGGAAGCTTTGATCAAGTAATTCTACCTAGGGAGCTCGAAGTGGATAGCTAGGACCAAGTTTGAGTCATTGAAACACATAGGTAAGCTTGAGGACTACATTAATGCCTTCCAAGAGTTTATGTTTTTGATTCCCAAGATGATAGATCAAGATCATTTCTTCAAATTCATGAATGGGTTGCAACCTTGAGCAGATGAAGTTGCACAATTGAGGTATTGATACTCTAATGGAGGCCATTGCAATAGCTAGACTTTCCTAGAGCTTAAGGCTACAAAG
Source organism: Gnetum montanum (assembly GCA_015680685.1). Lineage (NCBI taxonomy): Eukaryota > Viridiplantae > Streptophyta > Gnetopsida > Gnetales > Gnetaceae > Gnetum > Gnetum montanum. Next base: position 50,629 of record MNCI01034498.1, on the reverse strand, counting down.
CTAGATAAGGGTAAACCTGGAAAGGGAAAAAAGGGCACGCCTTTCCAGTCTCAAAAAATGAAGGCAAGTTCTATGAATGGGGAAAATGGTTTTAAACCAAATTGGCAAGGAAGTTGTCCTATAGGAGGCCCACTTGGTAACCAAGGCTCTTAGCAAAAGTGAAAGAATACTAAGAGTAAATGGTAACCGGGGGAGGGGGGGTGTGGTAAGAAGCAACAATTTTCTAAAGGGTCCTTCAAGGGACCAATTCAATGCTTTCTGTGTCATGGCAATCATCTAGCAAGAAACTGTCCTATGAGCTTGGGAAAGGTTGAGAATAGACAATGACAGGCTCTAGGGAAGCAGCGGATTTCCATGAACTACCCATGCAAATCCATGCCTACAAATTATGGATGGTAGTACCTAGGGGAATAGCAAAGATTGGTTGTTTTGATGGAACTATATGATATGGTTACTAAAAAGGTAGGAGTTTCAAGTTCCCAAGATGCTGGCCCTGATAATATGTACTAGGTTTAATTGACCCCAATTACTATGAGATCAAGATAGGTCAGTGCCTTGATTAACAATGGGGCAAGTCACAATTATATGATCCCATCCATGTTAAGAGACTTACAGCTAGTTGTGGACACAATCCAAGCTTCCTATAAACTTATGTAATTTTAACCCCTTCGATGCATTGGTATAAGCCAAAATGTTTTAGTCCAGGTGGGCTCTTGGCATGGAGCCCTTGACTTCTCAATGTTGGACACAGATTCCTTTGATGTTATTTTGGGATAAGAGTTCCTACACAAGACAAAACTTTTCATAACTCCACATTTAGACCTAATCTTCATATCTCATGAGACATCTCCTTGCCTAATATAGATTCATGGGATATAAATAAGAAAGGATGAGAAGTCTAGCCCTCAAATTATCTCACCAATGGTTATGAAATGCTTGGCCAAAGATCCCATGCCTAGGTTCCTCTTGGCCATGCAAACGGGTGACACCACTAAGGCTAGTGAGTCTCATTCAAGCTTTGATCCCCAAATTGCCTAGGTCCTAGACCTCTTTTGCGATGTTATGTCCCCAAAACTACTTGGAAGTCTACTGTCACAAAGGGTGATAGACCAACAAATAGAGTTGTTGCCTAATACCACCCCTCATATTCAAAGACCATATTATCTGACAAGGCCAGAGTTGGAAGAGTTGAAGAGAAAGCTTGAAAGTTTGGTTTCCAAAGGGTACATTCATCCCTAAAAATCTCCATATGGTGCAATAGTATTGTTCGTCACCAAAGAAAATGGGACTTTGCATCTCTACTGTGATTACAAGCTATTAAACAAACATAACATTAAGAATGAGTATCTAGTGCCTCTAATTTTTGATTTGTTTGATCAACTAGCTGGGGTATGTTATTTTACCCAACTAGATCTTCGTCAAGGATATTGCCAGGTCGACATTGCATAGGGAGATGAGAAAAAAATTACTTGTGTGACCAGATATGGGTTTTTTTAATGGACTATAATGTCCTTTGGGCTTTGTAATGCACCGACCACCTTTTGTATGCTCATGAATGAGATATTTAGGTTGTTCCTTGATAAATTTATAGTTGTCTATCTTGATGATATCTTGGTATATAGTCAGACACTAGAGGAGAATGTCCTGTACATGTAGATAGTCCTTAAGAAAATACAATCAAATCAGTTATACATAAAGAAAGAGAAGTATGAATTCTGCTATATAAAGTTGAAGTTTCTAGAACACCTCATAGGGCATGGCCAAATTAAGCCAAATCCAAAGAAAGTTGAGATCATATGATAGTGGCCTATCCCTGCTAATGTTCATGAGGTTTGATAGTTTATGAGGCTAGCCAACTTCTATTGTAAATTTATCAAAAACTTCTCAAGCATTGCTACTCCTCTAACAAATTTATAGAAGAAAGAAGTCCCATAGCATTGGCACTTAGACTATCAGTAGGCATTTGACAAAATCAAAGAAGCCTTAACCTTTCATTTGATGTTGGTCTTGCTAGAAATTTCAAAATCTTTCGAGGTTCATACAAATGCTAGCGAGGATGCAATCGGTAAGGTGTTGCTACAGGAGGGTCACACTATTTCCTATGAATCATGGAAGCTAAGTCAAGTAAAGAAGAGATGGCTTGTTCATTAGAAAGAAACATGTGTCATTATCCATTGCTTGGGATCGTGGAGGTACTACTTGCTAGGAAGTTGTATCCTTGTAAAGATTGATAACTTGGCTACTAGTTATCTACTTAATCAAACGAAGTTGTGACCTAAGTAGGTATGATGGTTGATCCTACTCTCTAAATTTGACTTGCAATTAGTTTACCAACCTAGGAAGAAGAATGTTATGGTGGATGCATTGATTCACCACCCTCAACCCACCTCCCAACTCTTTTCCATCAATGGGTCACAAACCTCACATGTTTAATGTGATGAGGTACTATTAGCTAAATCCAAGATGGATTAAAAAGGGATCCATGGGACATCAACTTGATGAAGTTAATAGAGGCTAGGTATGCACCTCATTTTAAGATGATGGATGGACTACTTTGACATCGAGATAGTCCAATTTGTGTTCTAGATTGGGATGGCCTTTGCAAAGAGATTATTCAAGAGTGCCATGACACGCCATGGGCTGGGCAACCTGGTTAGTAAAGAATTATGCATTGATTGAGAGAACCTTCTTTTGGTTGAAAATATACCAAGATGTGATTGCCTATGTTCAGAAGTATTTGGTGTGTCAACAAGACAAAGGATCTACTAAGTGTCTTGACAAACTTCTTCTCCGTCTTGAAATCCCACAATTTTCATGAGCTATGGTGATCATGGACTGTATTATAGGCTTACTAAGTGTGTAAGGCTTGAGCAGCATCATTGTGATGGTGAATGAATTTTCGAAGTTCACCATCTTCATTTCCTATCTGGTCTAATGTTTAGTAGAGGACATGATAACATATTTCTTTGATAGGGTGGTTAGATATTTTGAGTTGCCAATGAACATAGTATCAAATTGTGATCCTAGGTTTACAAGTACCTCATGAAAAGCCTTGTTTGGCATGATGGGAACCACCCTCAAACTATCTACCAGTTTTCATCCATAAACAGATGGATAGATGGAGCATATGAATCATGTACTCGAGGAGTACCTTTAACATTATGTTCGTAGCAACCAAAAGAATTGGCTTGTTCTATTGGGAATCACTCAACTAAGCTATAATATCCAGAAGTCCTCAGCTATGGGATTTTCTCCACCAAAATTGGTAATGGGGAGGCAGTTCATTACCCCACATATGATTTCTCCTACCTTGTAGGATTAACACCCTTCAACAGATGAGTTTTTGAGAGTATGGTTAGAAAATGTTGAGGTTGCAAGGGATTGTTTGAAGAGGGTTATGCAATGCATGAGAAAGTACATAGACCATAAGCACCAGATCCGTGAATTTGAGGTTGGAGAATGGCTCCTCTTGAAATTGGACTATTACCAATTTAAACCAAAATAGGAAACTACATCCAAACTGATGCAACAATATGATGATCCCTTTCAGATCATCAATAAGGTTAATCCTATGACTTATAAGCTTTAGTAGCAGTATGATGATCCCTTTTGGATCATCAATAAGGTTAATCCTATGACTTACAAGCTTCAGCTACCTATCAATATGAACCAAGTTCATCCAAGTTTCCATGTTAGCATGCTAAAGCCCTTGCCTAATGAGTTTCCTTATTTAGAAAGAAGTCTCTAATCTAAAAGAAGCCTTGTATTCAACCAATATAAGGCAAGAAAGTTGATTGCATTAAAAACTTTAGGACCACTAGACATAGTCCTGAAATGGAAGTTAAATTTCTTACCTAATGGAGACACTGTTCAGACTTAGATGATAGTTGGAAGTCACTAGAGCATTTGAGGTCCCAAGAATACTTGATCCTCAACTTTTGTTGGGAGCAAGCAATTGATATCCCACCATAGCTACTCCAGTAATGGGTAGGAGATCCCCTTATATAGTTGAAAAAAAAAACATTCTAGAAAATGAGAACAAGCTAGGTTGGAAGAGGCGTGACACATTGTGACTCTTAGGATCCAATGAATGCGTTCCTGTGGAAGCCTGTTAATAAATCGTGTTTTCATATACCCTGATATCAGAGTGGCCGCAATATCGGGTACATGATATCGTGACTCAAGATGTGATATCGTATATTCGATATCGCAGGGTTACTCTCAGGTCTATAAATACAACCCCTAGGCACACGATTGAGAGTAGTTTTTGGTAGTCAAGTAGTGAAACTCTTGTAGTTTGTTCATTTGAGAGCTAGAATATTTTCCAAGTGCCCACAGCAAGAGGTCTAAGTGTGAACAAATCTTTATTCAAGCATTGATGTACCTAAACACACCATTGTGTTGGCAATAAAGACGAACACTTTGATTCATCCTTGTAGCACTTCAGAATTTCTTTCTTATGCATTTATATATTGTGATTTCATGCAGTTTACATTAATGTTGTTTATTTGACAAGTAATTCTGATTAATCAAGTAACTCATTAAAATACACAAGCATGACCCCTTCAAACATATGTGTGACACTTGGTAGCTTAGAAACAGTTAGCGTTTGACAGCTTATCAGTGTTTACACAAAGTTCAGGATGTGTCCGAGAAGTGGGAACGGTCACTTATGTTAGGCTAGATTAGACCATAGTTTACTCAGCATTTAATTACCTTTACTTTTATTCTTGTTCTAGGTGAGTAATTTGATAAAACACAAAATAATAAAAATCTTATGCCTCAGTCACACTTAACCATACAATTGCATTCCACAAGTGGGACTGGGAAGACAACGAACGGACAACACACACGCATTGTTTAGCTCTAGCGTACTTAGTAATTATAGTTTGCGGAATTTGACCGGATCGCACATGAACACCTGTGATTCATATGGTTGGGTGTAGGGGTACCTTGCCGTTCATCATTGGCGCTATTTCCAGGGACTGTAGTTCTATGTGCGCTATCTAAACTGAGTGAAACTTAGTAACCTCATTGTTCAGACCCTAAGAGTCAAATCCTACGAAAACAAAAATTAGTATAATTAAATTAAACCTTAATTGCACACTGCTTATAAGTTCATTAATACAAAATATTTTCTTCTCACAAGAGCCCATCTCTGCCTAGGGCAAACTAGGTGCCTCAGCAATACCACGTGGTATATGCTCATCTTGACGAGTATGTACCAAACTTCACCTTCATCTTGCATCAAGATGAACTATTGCGGTGGCGTGACATGGAAGCCAACATTGTGTTGCCACCTAATCGATCTGTTCCAACAATGCTCCAGTTAATGCTTACATGACATGAGCTTCAACATCTTCATGGAGAATACGAGATGCGAGATCCTGACTCAAGGGATTATCATCCCACTGAAGTACAAAGATTAAGGGATCATCAGCTAGAGCACCAACACAAGCTTGTGAAGGACAAGGGGTCAAACACTTTTCCACCTTTTCTTGGTCCATTTTATGGAGGTGACCACTTCTTTAGTGATTCTCCTCTCTTTGACTTTGTTCAGGGAGCCCTCAACTAAAACATGCAATCCACAATTCATAATCTAGGTTTTGGTCAAAATGGATCCAATGACAAAAATGGATCTGGAGAGGTAAGTCAAGATAAGGTAAAAAAAGGAGGTCATGATCACAATTGTGGTCATGAGCATCGAAGGAAGGATGATAGGCATTAGCGTTGAGCAAGTTTTCCTTCTTCTTCCCCTTCATTGTCTTCTTCTTCTTCTTCATTTGGCTTAGATCGTGGTCGTAGAAGGACTAATCGTGATGGAGGTGACCAATGGGACCAGAACAACAAAAGGGACCACTGGGATAGTCGTGACCAAAGATGTGGACAATTTAGGAAAATCCATCATCAAGAAAGGAGGGCTAGTAGAGAGCATTGTAGGCACAATCACCATGACCTTGATGAACCTTTACTTGCCACTCAGGGCATGTTGAATATTGCAGAGGCTGTGAGGATTCTAACAAGGCATATAAAGGATGGCAGAATAAAGAGTTTGGATATGAACAACATCCCTCAGTTTGATGGAGGATATGATGCTGATCCTCAAAATCATCTCTAGGCCTTCCAAGATGCATGTGCCTTGTAGAATATTGAAAATGACTCGCAAAAGTTGAAATTATTTTCAAGGACACTCATAAAGGAAGCAGAAAACTAGTATCGATTCTTGGAACCAGAATCAATCAGGTGGTGGAGTATGATGTTGGAATAGTTCAATGACAAATATCAAACATACTATTGAGTATCTAATCTAAGGAAGTAGATCCAGGGGTGAAAACAAGGGAACCATGAGCCCTTGGATGCTGCTATTGGCCGATACTACTCTCTATTGCATAGGTGTCTTGGCCATGGATACTCTCAGCTTGATCAACTTTGCCATATCAGAGATGAGTTTTGGTCTGAAATAAGAAAAACCCTTGGTGTCTATGCTTAAGGGAGATTGACAGAGTTAAGCGCTTGTCGGATTCAAAAGTTAATTGAGTAGGTAGCCAAGGAGGAGGGAGAACTAAGAAAATGAGAAAGTACAGAGGAATATAATAGGGACCCTTCCATCCAAAAAAAAGGGGGTTCAATTTTATGACAGTGAAGATGAATTCACCAAAGATGAGGTGGCTAATCAGAAAACCTTGCCACTCCAAAAATTGCAATATGAAATCACGACCAAGGTTGACCAATTATGGGACTCCATGGATAATAGATTTCAAGTTGTCTTAAAAATTGCTAAAGAGTCCAAGGAGCAAAGTGGTGAGGGTGAGCATCGGAGATGTAAGGAAGTTGAACATGTTATATCTAAGGGTAAGGGTAAAATGGCTATGATAGAGATGGCTACAGATAGTGACTTAGATGATAATGGAAGGTGTGACGTATGCTAGTATGAACATCCCAAGGGATGTTGCCTAATTATGTCACACGTGCAAGAATCTGGGGTGTATGCCTTACATCCATGATTTGCACAAAGGCAAACACCTAAAAGATTGTCTTATCCACAAGGCAACGCTCGACAGTTCCACCAACCACAGTAGTACTATTCAAGTGGAACTCCACCGCAATCTTACGAATTGTACCAGTAGTGGTAGCAACCACAATTATGGCTATTTCCACCTCCAAGACAACAATACCCTTACTGACAACCTGATGCCTATGGTTACTATGTTCTACAACCTTCATCTCCACGGAACTTCTCTAGTCATGTTGTTGCTTACCAACCTCACCACTACCCTCTTGAAGTATACCAATCACCCTATCCAAGGAGGGATACCACCTACTATCCTGATGCACCTCCTGTCCTTGCACCTACTCCTCCATCTCCTGCATAGCTAGCACTTGCTCCATCCATGCAGGGTGAATTGCCTACCCAACCATAGCAAAGAAATGCTACGAGGGTGGTTAATCTGCAATTGGTTAACCCACCAAGCGGGTTGGAACCATGAACAAAGAAAAGACATTTCTTCCAACCTCGTAGTCCATCCAAGTCCTCAGATACATCAGTGGTTGGTAATCTTGCTCCTCCACCTTGCTCTATCTCACCTTCATCTGAGTCCCCTTCAAACCAAAATCCCTCTCGAATCCATATTGTAATGCTGACCCATGCTGTATCTGATTGGATTCGAGCTGGTAACTTGCCCAGAAAGTTAGCTAATCCTGGGAGTCCCCTAGTATATTTGCAAATTGCTAGGAATGAGCCTTGTAAAGCTCTTCTTGACTCTGGTTTTAGTGTTAATCTGATCTTACATGAGATGTACACAATGTGGAACCTTCCTCCCTTGAAGGAGAGTAACATCCAACTGGAACTAGTGGACTAGTCCATCACTGTTCCATTGGGACTAGTAGAAGACATTGTAACGACTGTTTGTGGATGGTCATATCTCATCAATTTTCTAGTAATCAAGATGGAAAACTACAAGGGGGACTTCCCAATTATTATGGGAAGGGCATGGTTAAGCACCATTGATGCCAAAATGAGCATTAGAGATCTTTCCTTGGAGATATCAAAAGAAAATGAGTTTGGAAAGATCAAGAAGAAGAGGATTCCATGTATTGTGTACATCGATTCAGGGTGCCATTATGTGCAGAAGTTATGGTTAGTGAAGCGAACATCTATCTCTGCATGCAAGCAGTGTGCACCAGAAGCTAAAATCCAGAGATGTCTATACGCAACAACCACAAAACAGGAAGGCACCCAGTGGTTGACAACTGATTGCAGTAGTAGTACATTGTGTATGGAACCTACTGAGGGCCTCATGTATGAGTATGTTGAAAGTATGGATGAACTCGAGCAAGTTCATCACCAACTCTCTGAAGGAGTAAATGATGATGTCAATTGGGAAGAGTTGGAGATTCCCGACAATTTTAAACAAGAACCCCTTGAATTGAAGACACTACCAACTGAGATGGAGTATGCATTCTTGAAAAGTGGAAGGCTGGTCATCATTAATGCTAAGCTTGCTGTAGAACAAAAGAAAATGTTGATAAAAGTTGTGGAAAAATGGTTAGTAGCCTTTGCCTGGTCATATTATGAGTTCATTGGGATAGATTCAAGAATATGCCAGCACCAAATATACACTAACCTTGTCGTTAAGCCGAAATGACAACTGCAACAATGTTTGAATCCCAAATTAAAGCAGATTATCAAAGAGGAGATTGAACAACTCCTCAAGGCGGGATTCATCTACCCTATTGCAGATAGCGAGTGGGTCAGTCCACTCGTGATTGTACCCAAGTAAGGAGGCAAATGGCGAGTGTGCATTAACTTTCGGCTGCTCAACATGGCAACTTTCAAAGATCATTTTCTGTTGCCTTTTGTTGACCAAGTGCTGGACACCATTTCTGGGGATTGCTATTATAGCTTTTTGAACGATTATAGTGGTTATAACCAAATTTGGATAGCACCAAAGGACTAGGCAAAGACAACTTTCACAAGTCCTTGGGGGACTTTTGGTTACCGACAGATGCCATTCGGTCTATGCAATGCCCTAGCCATGTTTCAATGATTACTTCTAAGCATTTTCCAACAACAGATCGATAGCGGTGTAGAAGTCTTTATGGATGACTTTTTTACCTACAGAGCTACGTTCGAGCAAGCCTTGGACCATCTTGAGTAGGTGTTGAAATGATGTGTCAAAACAAACCTCTGGCTCAATTGGCCAAAGAGCCATCTTATGGTTCATGAAGGCATAGTCTTGGGGCACCGTATCTCAAAAGTAGGAATCAAAGTGGACCCTAAAAAAATAAGGGTCATCTAAGGAATAATCCGCCAACCTGAAATAGTTAAAGAAGAGCAGTCATTCCTTGGTCATACTGGCTACTACCGACGCTTCATCAAGAATTTTTCCAAAATTGCCAAGCTGTTGGTGGAATTGACAAAGAAGGATGCATCATTCGTCTAGACCCCTGCATGTGAAATAACATTTCAACAACTGAAGTAAAAGCTTGTTGAAACCCCAATTCTTTAAGCACTTGATTGATCTAGATCATTTCATGTGATGACCTATGCATCGAATTATGCTTTGGAGGTAGTGCTTATGCAGATGGATGATCAAAAACGTCCATATTATATTCATTGCACAAGCTGAAGCATTACAGGTGCACAGCTAAACTACACCACCATAGAAAAGGAGTTAATGGTAGTGGTGTTCGCCTTAGAGAAGTTCAGGCACTATGTGCTTGACTATAAAGTGTTTGTGCACACAGATCATAGTGCCATCTGGTTTCTAATGAATAAACTAGTGGTGAGCCCTTGTGTCATATAGTGGCTTGTGATTTTGTAAGAGCTCAATTTCACAATGGTAGATCGAAAAGTTGTGGAGAATGTGGTCACTGATCACTTATCATGGCTAAGATGGGATGACAAGAAGAAAGAAAGTCCCTTATCTAATTAGTTCCTTGATGAATCTCTCCTTGTAGGGGCTATTAATGCACAAATGCCTGATGAACCAAAATGGTATGACACCATCCTCACTTATCTACTTAAGCAAGAACTGCCGCAAGGGTTGGACACTAGAAAGAGACAACAGTTTCTTCACCAGGTCAAGCATTTCACTAGAATTAATGGAAACCTTTACAAAGTTTTTCTTGATGGCCTAGTACGTTGGTGTGTCCCTGATATGGATCAACTGCGCATTCTCTAAGATGCTCACGAAGGCCCTTGTGGGGGCCATTATGCTGGGAGACACACAACCATAAAAATCCTCATGGCAGGATATAATCTTCAGGGATGCACACCAATTTGTCCGTGCTTGTGATCATTGCCAGAGAGATGGTGGAATGATAGCTTGAATGGAGGGGCTACAGCAATGCATTTAGTCTTTTGAGCCATTTGATATTTGGGACATTGACTTTATGGGTCCCATTGCACCTTTATCAAATGGAAAGGCATATATAATAGTTGCAGTTGACTATTGCACCAAGTGGGCAGAAGTAGTAGCCGTCATCGTCTTTACATCCACCACTGTTGTTCGATTTGTACAACAAAATATCATAAATAGGTTTGGTGTGCCTCGTGTGTTAATTTCTAATAATGGAACTCATTTTACAAGTGCCACTTTCCGAAAACTTATGTAGCACTTGGGGGTTGAGCAGAAACTCACCACCCCATATCACCCCCAAGCTAATGGTCAAGCTAAGGTCACTAATAAGGAGATTACAAAAACTCTAACATGCACCATTAGAAAATATCAAAGGGATTGGAGCACCAAATTAAATGATGCCCTTTGGGCTTATCGCTCCACATGGAAGCTTCCCATAGGTTATTCTCCCTATGAGCTCGTGTACGGAAAACTACCAACATTGCCCATCCAGTCTCAGCTTCGTACACTTTCTACAGCCTATGACCTTAATCTAAATCTAAGTCTAGTACAGAAAGAAAAATTAATGAACCTCAACTTGCTAAATGAAAATTGATTAATGGCCCTATCATCTAATGAAATACATAGGACATTCAACAAGAAATGCCATGACCTCAAAATAAGAAAAGTCAAGTTTCAACTAGGAGATAAGGTTCTCTATTGGAATCCTGCACATGTACCCCAACGAACCAAATTTCAAATGTTGTGGGAAGGACCTTATATTCTTGATGAGACTTTTCTATCTAGGGCCATGATCATCTACAAACCTGATAGCCTAGACAAGAAATAATTAGTCAACATCCAACAAGTGAAACCTTTCCATAAGCCCAAGCCAACCAACTCAATAGACACTTTCACAGATGGACAACCACGCTCAATCTTTTGGATCTCCCCCTTCCAACTTAGTCGTGGGGGAGATGGCCACCCATACTAACACTTTATGCAACTCCTCAATTTTTGACTTTTTTGTTTTACACATTTTTTTTGGTTTTTCAACTTTTTTTTTCATATTCTTTGTTTTACATATTTTTGTTTTTGTTTTTCAAGTTATTGATCTTTTCTTAGTTTTTTTTTTACACCATCATTAATATATTTAATATTTATTGCCTACTCTTTGATGAGACGTGACATCATATGGGCCACGATATTGCGTACACCGTGATATCGCATCCCATGTGATATCGCGTACACAATATCGCGTCGTCCCTTGCGATATCGCATATGTGACATCACGGTGTGCTGTCATATCTATAAATAAGAGGCGGCTCTCCCTTGTTTCCTCATCTTAGGCTAGAAGTAGGGAAACTCTGGCAGATTGATCACTCCAGAGATAGAATATTTTCCATGTGCCCGTAGTAGGAGTCCTAAAGTGAACGGATCTTTATTCGAGCAACATTGTACTTGAACACAAGTTGTGTACGGTAATAAAGACGAACTTCTTGGATAAACCTTGCAGTGCATGGAATAGGATTTTATTTAATGTTATTTATTGCTTTCTCTCTCACTCTTATCTCCTAGTAATGCGAAATGAGTATGACTTGATTACGAGCATTTAAAGATGTGTACGGAT
>MNCI01034498.1:5445-23655 GCA_015680685.1 Gnetum montanum | reverse complement strand
GTTCCCCCCTTTGAGGAGACGAAAAAAGCCATTAGTAGCCTGGTCACCCATGCGGAGCTAAGAGAGATGAGCATGGAGGTGAGCACCTCTAGCTTCATAGTGATCCATTATACGTAGGTTCTCTTTGGCAAGTTTCAAACGACTAAAGTGAGCCTCAGTAGCTTCATCTTTATTAATGGTATTTTGAAGAAAGGAGATTTCCTTATGAAGGTTGAAATTGTGAGAACTTAGTCGTGAAGCCACCAATTTACCCGCATGTTTGGAAAACTGTTGGAGGCGGATATAAGCATTAGTCCACCAATCAATCCAACCATCTTCACCAAGGGGTTTAGGATGCAAATTCCATATTTGCATCAATAGAGAGCAAAAGGAGTTACTATGAAGAAAGGCAGTGTTAAAAATATAAAGATCATTAAAAGAGTAGGAGTTCCCAGAGTGGGAAAGAGACCAATGAATAGGATAATGATCTGACAAAACCTGGGTATAATCTACTTGGATAGGGGCACCGTTAATAGAAGTAAAATGAATAAGGGGATTAGTAGATAGATAAACCCGATCCAACCGAGAAGAGATGTAAGAAGCACCATATCTAGCATTACTCCAAGTAAACTAGTTAGAAGTACTAGAAGAAGAATAGTTTTCATTAGCTTCTTGTAACTTTAATTAACGTTTCAACGAGAGCCACTCAAAAAGCTCCCTGTTATCTAAACCACCTCTTTGCCCTCCAAATTTATCCTTTGGATGCTCAGTCATGTTAAAGTCCCCTGTAATAATCCATTTAGCTTTGGGTAAGTTGTGCCTGAGCCAATTCCACAAGAGCTTTCGATCAGTTGAGTCACAAGGAGCATAAATGGAGACAATTACTAAGATCTCATTAGCATACTGTAATCGAACCCAACTACAATGCCTTAAATTATCACATACATGATCAAGAACAGACTCCTGCCACTTATTATGGAGAAAAATTATAGCCCCCCCTTTACCATGTTCATGGTGAGTAGAAACATAAGAACTATTGGGAAAAATGCTCTGGCAGCAAATTTGAAGATTGAATCCTTGGATTTTAACTTCTCGAAGACAAACAATGTCAAAGGAATGTCTCCGAATATAATCTCGAACTATATATTGTCTACAAGGGTTTGAGAAGCCCCTAACATTCCATGAACAACACTTCATTGGGTTTGTGTAGAAGGAGGAGGATCCTCCTCAACCACCAAGGCCTTAAAAGAATTCCTAGATTCAAAGTTGTTAACTAGAGGACGCCGAGCACTTGTTCTTTTGTTAATGGACTAGCTAGCACTAGTCAATGATCGATGACCTTTAGGGAAAGCACTAAAGATAGGGTTATCACATGTGACTAAGGCATAAGATTTCCGGGTAACACGCTCCCAGCCACTAGTAGCGTCTTTTGGGGCCCCTTCATGGTTAAGAGGAGTCTTAGTGGCATTAGTATCCTCAATTCTCATATCTTCCACGTCAGAAACCTTAGAATCCGAAGAAGGAGGTTTAGTTGAGTGAACCTTGACAGTATCCTTACCTATGTCCTGAGATATGTTTTGATTTTTTAGTTCTTCATTAAATTATTCTGCTAAAATTCGCTCAGCTTCAAGCTTAGTCAATAACTTTGGACATTGAGCTTTACGGTGGTTCGGATCAAGACAGTAGTAACAACGGTTAGGAAGTGTAAGATATGAAATTTTCTGAACAAAAGTCTTTCCTTTCACATTAACTTTTAGTGAATCAGGACGTGGCTTTTGCATATCTATTTTAACGCATACTCTTCGAGTTGGTCGTGGATGGAAACCTGAAGAGGCCTCCATACCGATGACTTCCCCAACTTGTGTAGCAAGGATATCGACATGGGGAGAAAAATGAGGAGGGAGTCCTGAAAATTCAATCCAAACTGGCAAAATACTTTTGCTAGCTTTTTCAGGATCGAAATCATCCTTCCAGGGTTGAAGGACTAAAAAGGATCCATAAACATCCCAAATTGACTGTTGTTTCATGAACTCTGCCATAGCCTTAGTTTCAAAAGCGAAAAGAAAAAAGCCTCTCGTAAGATTGGAAGCTAAGGTTATTCTGATATTACGGGGTTCCCAAAATTTTTTAACCCAATCTTGGAACATCGAGGTAGGAGGAATCCTACCAGTGAAGAAGCCAATTGTGTATAGGTGAGTAAATGTTTATACGGTTTGGTCAAAAATGTCTTCAGGGAAATCAAAATGTAAAATAGAATTGTTTGCATCCATGTTGGTGGAGCTGTCAATAGGTTGTGTGTCAATGTTGGAGGATATCATTATTTTACGTTTTTTTCCTCCAACATCAGAGCAAGAAGACAAAACAAATTGGGTCATGCAGACCTGTTGGGCCTAAGCCTAGCCAATTCAAAAAATCAAAATACAGAAAATATTAAAAAAAAAAAAACAAAACAAAACAAAAACAAAACACAATGGAACAAACTCACTGGGTACTTATTAATGGATGATGCGAAAAATCACAAATTCCCGCAGCAAAACGCGTCTCTTGCCCACGCCCTCGCCTCTCGGTATGATTAAGTTCTGATCATTAGTGGAAAAATTATATTAATAATAAGTAGAAAAATTCAAGTACATCACATGCTTAATACTAATTAGAAAACACTAAAAATAACATGGAAAGGAAATACTTTCCAATTTAGGAATGAAACTTAGCTGCATAACCTTGTAGTTGATATTTTGAAAAATCAAGGGATAAATTTTAATTGTTAGTAAAGAGGTTGATTCCAACCCTAACAACATGTACATCACTTTTAACATTTGTGCTTCATCATTATCATCATCCTAGCCTTATTGCAAGAAAATGGGATAGCTACATGAGTTCCTTTTCACATTCACATTTATGAAGAGCAATATATTTTTTTATTTGTAATTTTTTTAGATCATTTGTAATCATCTTTTCCTTTATTTTTTTCAATATGGTCTTCAAATCATCTTTGTTTTTATTTAGGCTCATTATCTAATCTTCTTTGCACATACCGAAACCATTTAAGACATTTATCTAAAATAAGAGCCAATCTAAGTCTTCCTTTAATGTTCAACATTTATATTTAAATTTAAAATAGCAAAATGGTTTGAGGTAGCAATAGAAAACTGTGGCGAAATACCAACATTTGTAAGAAAACTAGATCCACAAGAAAATGTTAGCATATTTTATTCATCACAATTTCTTGGCTACCTAATGTTTAATCTTGTGTCAAAAATTTTTGCCATCAACTATAACATACCTATCAACATTAGTTTTAATCTTTTTGTTAGTAGATTTTTCTTATGAGCTATTTGTCTAAACTAATCAATACTTGTAGTACAAGTAAAAATATTCACAGAAGCTTCTATCTTATCTAGTTTTATTATTGCTATTTGATCATTTTTATTATTGACATTAACTTGGTTTTTTATTTCAAATTTTTGACACAAGATTAAACATTAGGTAGTGAAGAAATTGTGATGAATAAAATATGCTAACATTTTTACTTTTCCTAGGTATCTTTTTTCTTAAGCAGAAAAAAACAAATGTTAAAAAAATATCCCTTCACAATGACAAAAGTTACAAGAATTAAGAAGATTATAATATATAATTAACTGAATGTAAATCTTTCTATCTTCTTACTATACCAATTTCCTTTTATAATAAAGAATATTGATTTCAACAAAAAAATAAAATAGTATATGAAAATCAAATGGTATAGAAATAGATTCCATATACTTAATAGGACCAAGAATAACAATTTGTTGCTAACTCTCTAAAAAATTAACAAAAGATCATATAACTTGACAAAACATAGAACTTTAGAATATTCTTTAGATTGGATATAAAAATGTGAAAAGAAAATTGCATGAAATGTAGTAGACATTGTAGTAATTCAAGTTAATAAATTGCATAGAAAGTGAATTACATTAGCATCATCATCATCCTAGCTTTATCCTAACAACATATGGTTGGTTCAATGAATTCTTTTTTGACATTCACCTCTATGAAGAGATATACATCTTTGTTTATTTGTAGTTTCTTTAAATCATCTTCAATGAGTTTTTCCTATGTTTTTTTTTGTCTTCTTTTTGATGACTTTCCTATCTTTTTTGGTCTTTGTTTTGATGGCTTTCCTATATCTCTTTTGGTCTTCCTTTTGATGGCTTTCCTAGATCAATAATGTAGCAACTTCTCTTTAACAAATCAAGTCAAAGTACTACAATGTAAGAGGAATCAATCTTGATTTTTATTTCTATTCATAGTTACATCAAAGCATAACCAAGGACTTTGACAACTAATACCAAATACATCCTACAGATGTTGATTCCAAATCACACAAATAAACTAACAAAATTTCCCAACAATAAACTAATTATTTCCATTATCATATATGTTATATACATGAGCAAAACTTACAAATTTGTATACGCAAATGCACTGACACATTTAAGGTCATACATATGCATAAATGTGCAACATATGTACAGCCTACTTAAAACATTTTTTATGCTTCATTAACAATAAACAAATAATTATGTATAAAATACTCTAAGGAGCATTATTCTTTTAGTTAATTTTTGTTTTGCTTTTACTAAATTCTTTCACTTATATAAAATAAGTTACGGTGAGTGTTCGCCAAATTCAAAACTTAGCTGTATGTACTGAATTCGCCACATTACTTTATATAATGAAAATATGGTTTTAAGTTTTTTTAATTGAAAAATTCTAACATTATGCTTGCTTCACAATTCTGTTACTTGATAACCATGGTCAAACCCCTTTTCCCAACCCTGGAAAAGGTAAAATTTAATATAATTTTTCTTTCCAAAAAATAACTCATTCTTCTATTGAAATGGTGTCAAATTTCTTCTCACTACCATATAAATCGAAGTTGAATTTCGTTCAATACTTATTGACTAAATCTACCGCATATCCGCTGTAGCTGCCCTACCATTTTACTAACGTGCAATGCTCTACCATCTTTAAAAGACCACGAACTTAACTTCGTTGCACTTCGTTTCCCAGTTCGTGACAACATTTTAGCTTGCTACCCATATCCTGAATCCTAAATGTTTTAATCAACTTCCAGGTCCCTCATTTGCTGGAAAGCTCTTCAAATATCCTGAAGTTTAACAGGTACCCTTCTGCAAGAACTTGAAAAAATAGTAAAGAGTTCTACCTTAAAAATAGTAAACATTTCCCTTTACATATGCAGGTAAATGAAGCAACATGACATTGGCACTCGGGCAGGCAAATGAAGCAACGGAGACTCGCAACATGGCACAATCCTAGGGCTGGGACGCTATTTGTTGAACAATACAAAAGAAATGAATGGCACAAGCTTAGGGCCGTGAGGCTATTTGATGAACAGTTTAAAAGAAATGAATGGCTCAGGGTAGTGATAAGGCCTGTTAGATTATGTTTACAAAGTTGCAATGTCCTATAAGAAGGTTATAGCATGAATAATTTAAGGACAATCTAAAACCTGTGCTGTGGGATGCATGCTATTTTGGCAAAGGGCAGCTTGCATGAACTTCCATTCAATAAACAGCTTCTTAAACGAAGTCGCTACTGACAGTGCCGGCTGCAAGGAGCACGCCTTCTTTGTGTTTGCGTTCAAATGAATGTTCAGATGCAGATTTGTCGATGGCAACACCGTGTGCAGGTAGGGCTTGTGCTTGTGGTGGTGCCACCTCCGTCTCATTGTCACTTCTGCAATATGTTGCTCATTAGTTGCGCAGGAATCAATGAAATCGTCATATAGTGACAGAACACTTAGTTGAATCAAATGATATTATACCTGGATGAGTAAATGACAAGCCCCACTGCAACGGATGAAAAGGCTACGTAATACATCCAATCAACCTGCCAGTCAATCATTGTTAAACTCAGCCCGCTTTCCATATCTGAAACCTGGATGGAATAAACACTAGTCATCTTACCTTCTCGTGGTATGCAAAAATTCTGATCAACACCGCCCACATATCTGACGTAAGAAGTGAGAGATTAAGAAGTGCTGCACCACTTATCTGCAAACAAGGTACGTCGTAACAAAAACATTTACCACTAAGACGAGACCTCTGAATACAAAATTACAGGTAAGACCGTGAAACTGAAATTTGAATTTCATGAAGTATGTTAGAAGCTGACCCTATTTTGTTGGGACAAAGCTGAAATGATGATAACAAGAAGGCTGAGATGATGATAAAAGACCGGTAAAATTTATGCGAAATAATATATTTTTATAGTTCAATCTCGTCTTACTTTCATTTTTACACTCTTAAACTTTTATTCTTCCCTATAAAATATAAAAACTCACAAAAAGCTAGCATTGAAGCTCAACAGCGTATAAAATAAAGCCTCTCTGAAATAGATTTTACTGTAGGGCTTATGGGGATGATGCATTGGTATCTCTTCATAGAGACCCATGTAAATTTCCTCGCGCTGTAGCTCTTACTGCCTCCACTGCTTGGGGCTTTTACACACCTAGCTCGAGTATTTGGGTGCTTTACGTTGGCTTGCTGGGATGCATTTGAATGTATGGGGCCTACACTCAGCTTGCTGGGAACAGATGTAAGTCTCGGGGAAGCATGATTATAGGCATAGGTTATGTAAAACGGTTGAAATTACAGTGGAAGGTTTTCATACTTAAAAGTTCGGTACATAAAAGTTGATACAAAAGTTCATGCTGTTATTGGAACTTGGATCGAATGCACACCGATGATAATCTTATAATCTGGTCTTCTAGTAGAAGTGCCAAATAATTGAAGATCTTAATCCTCAAAGGGCAACAAATGACTGAGAGGCAAAGAGAGAAAGATACTGTACTTCTCATGGAAGTTTCGCTTACAAGAAGGATTTTATCACCACAAAACTTTGGTGTATTGAATAGTATGCTTTTTATTCTATTTTCCCTTTTTAAAAAAATTCTTTCATGTTTTTTAAAGGTAAAAGCTAAGTTTTAGAGTTGTGCGTTGAAAAAAGTCCGAAAAATATCGAGTGATATCTTTGAATCTAGCCTAGCCAGGCGAGTTATAAAGTGGCAAAGGAAATATGGATCATATAATTCATCATGTTGGTGAGTGATGATCACAGTGATCCATTCTTAATAGTTAAACTGAAGGATCCTTTTTTATGAACTATTCTCACAAAAAGGAGCTAAGGTAGATATCTTTGGCCGTACGTTTGGCTGCTGAGAGTGGAATTGTTTACTGAATTTGGCAGTATGTTTTAGCCTTGTAAGACTGTTCCATGTATAATGCAATCATAAAATTACACAAAATAAGGTGTCACATTGTCATAGGTTAAACTCTAATGACTTATGTTGAGAGATGTAAAGAGAGTCTGCCAAAGAGATGGGTGGGTTCTCTCATAGACATAATGAAAGCTTCAGTTTCAGAATTAGTTCTCCAAGATTTCAAACATATAATCATCTTGAGTCCAAAATGAAAACTTTTAGGAAGCTTCAGAATTTAGACCTAATATAAACACCTATGGTTAGCATCCCACCTGTATCCATTCTGGACACAACAGAACTTCAGTTTCAGAATATGTTCTTTCTATGGTTTTAAACAAATGTTCCTCCATAGTTTAAAATCAAAAGTTTTAAAAAATTTCAGAATTAACAAAAAAATCTTTCAGACCTAGAGTCTTGGTTAACGTCTTACCTGTAGCAAAAGAGGAACAAGAACATAAAACGAGAACAGTGCAGCAGCATAGCCGAAAAATGGAAATGTCTGCATATAAAAAGAGGATTATCAGAATTTTCATTGCATGGCATAATAAGTAACCTAACATTTCCAACGTCTAAAGTTGAAACAAACAGAATTCATTGAGCATCCTTATTTAAAAAATACAAAATGTATATGCAAATACTTTTTCAAAAAAATACATGGCCGTTTTAAAAGTTAGTTTCAGTTATCTCCATTCCCATATCTACTACAAAACATCATCAAGGTAAACCTCAAATGCTGCTGCTGCTGCTTCTTCTTCTTCTTTTTGGTATTCAGAACTAATACTTCATCATTATTTGACGCCAAGAACAGTTTTGGAACACTCTAGTTGTGTTCAGCTTGCCAAGAAGAATGGTAGAAAGTTGAATTTAGAAAAGAAAGGAAGAACTGAACCAACAAACATGGGCCTTTGAAACGAGCAAGATTTAAGTTTGAAGGTCAAGGTTAAGGATAGGATTGTATCAAAAGGATAATTACTCTATTTTGTTTAATTCTCATCCTACTTATTTTACTAGATTAACTACATATGCAATGAATCATTAATCATAGATAAGATTCATAACTAACATCATTTCATATTTTAGGAACCAGAAAAAATTTCAGATCCTTAATCATGTTACATGGCTGATGATTAAGATCTCATGAAATTTCTGAATAGACCATAAATCTAAAATCATATTTTTGCCTGTTGAAATGCAATGCCACATTCACTGCACCCTAACACAGTAAACATGGCAGCAACATCATAATAGCCATATTCAAAGGAAATGATAGACCTTATTAACTTTACGAGTAAACAGCATGTGGCCAAGGCAAATAGGGCGGCAGCAGGGCTTTACAAATACCTTAGAAAGACTAAACATTCAGCTATCACATCCCAGGATTGAAAGGAGTAACAAGTACCATAAAAACTTTTGTGGTTGTAAAAGATATGCATAGGCATCAATAACAAAGCCGAACAAATGAACCAGCAAGTCCTTCGAAGGACAAGTGAAGGATGCAATGCAAGTGATGAATCAGTGATGGTCACTACCATTATTAACAGGTGTACGGTCCTTGCCTTCTTCATGAGTTCTTTCCTTTCAAAAAACGGATACAGTAAATCCATGACATTACATTTATGACAAGCTAAGAATCTGATTTGAAGAAGGTCACAATCCTAGCATCACTAGATTCCAGTTTCACTAAATCTTCCAAAGGATGGAAATGTCAAGAGAACCATCATGGAATCAGACATTCAAATGCTAGGGTATCAGTAAACACAAACAACTTAGGCACATAGGCAACACTCAGCTTATTAAAAACAAAGTGTGCCATCAAACATTAATTTTCAAAGGATGTGAACGTGTTTTCTAGGATCATGTGATTTTGAGTGCAATTTCAATGCGCCTATTTGCTTTTGCATAACCGTGATGACTTCTTCAAATTTTTCCTTGGAGTCATTGCTCAGGGTCAATATTTGGATCCCAATATACATCAGCAAAAAATTAATATTGATAAAAAGAAGAAAATCTCAAAATTAAAGCTAAATTATGACCTTTATTTTTCAAGAAAATAATAGCCAGGTGGAATTAAACTAAAATAAAACTTACATCATGTTTATTCCATTGAATTGATCTCAACTGGTGTCGCTCGAGAATAGCTCTGATTAAAAAAAATTAAGGTGACATGAACCCTAATTATGTTGTGAAGCACGAAGACAAGAAAACGTGAGCAAAAGATAAGCATAGAAATCCTTGAACTCTACACCCTACAGACATAACTCCTTGAATGAATAGGTGCAAAACTTTTTAACTTTTAGACTCTGCATGGAAAGATAGGTACAACAACATTGCATATACTAACTTCCAATGTAAAAGAATTAAAAATAGTTATAGATAAACTTTAACATTGAATGCTTTTATCAGTATCAATTTGTTTAATAAGCACACTAAGTATGAAATCAAAATCAATATTTTTTATATCTTTTCATAGCTGCAATATTCAAGTGGCAAATTACAGTTACAAATTTAGTTGATTTTTTCTAAATGCTACCAAGAACACTTCGTAATTTTCCTAATGATGTTTTCAAAACTCATAGCATATACATTTCTATTGTCCAATATATAATAATATTTCAGTTTCAGTTTCATGCACAATGGATCATAAAAGGATCATCACCCAAAGGCTCAATGCTCATCCCACCAAGGCAGTGTCCTGGGAGGGCAATGGATGAAAAAACTTTTATAGGCTATTATGGTTGCAAATTTCCTAGCAAGCTGCAGTCTACATCTTAAATGAATAAGCTGCACAAAGCAAAGCCCCTCCAGGAGTAGGTGATTTCCAGTTAACTCAAAATTGTGCCTTTGATTTTGGAAGAAAAGAACTTCAATTATCCTTAATGAATTTGAAATTAGGTGCATTTGTTGCACTTCTAAATGTTGAGCTTAACTGAATTGGATTCCTAGGTGCTAGCTTGAGGTAGAAGACGATTGTCCCAAAGCTTCACATTGTCATGAATACCACAAATGCAGTGCTTCAGCTGAAGACTACCTACGAACTGTGGCATCAGCTGAAGAACACACACCACAACAAGCAAACAAAGGTCCTTGCTTTGATGGAAAAGGACCTGTCATTTGTATTGTACAATTTTTAGGTTCAATTTCCATGGATCATAATGAGATATAATGCTTGTGATTTCTGATGACTCAAAATTGTGCTCCCTATTTAGAAGACAATATTCTCAATTATCCTTGATGAATCTGAAATTAGGTGCAGTTCCTGTTCTTTTGAATGTTGAGCCTAATAGGATCGGATTAGCAAGTGCTACACAAAAGAAGAAGGTTGCCTCAAAGTTTCACATTGTCATGAATATTTGATAGATCTTGAAGGCCATAAATCTATCAAATGAATTAAGAAAGTTTGGAAAGATCATGAAAGACTGTCACAAGAATTACCACATATTTTACATGATCCTTCATGAAGTACTACTATTTTTCTATGATGGCGCAAATGGAAAAATAAGCAATCTCACAATATCCATCTATGTGTGGCTCATGGTTATCCCAGGTAACTGATTACGTTCATAATTCACAACCAGGTGATTGATATTTGGGTGAACGATAGATATTTAAGAAAAAGCACCCGCAAACTGTTGCACATTCCAAAACGAGTTAAATGAGAAGGTACATCTGTTTGTGTGTGAAGATGTTGAACAAATACTACATAAAAGAGGGGGTAATTGTATATGGGTAAAAAGGAGAAAAATTGTAGGGACGAAAAAGAGATTGAAGGAAAACCAACAGTTGATAAAAGAACAAAGAATTGGCTGAAAGAATGAAAGAAGAGGTCCAAACAGTAGATGGTGGTTCAAATAACAGGCCAAGGCAAATCCATATAAAACAAGTCATTGTATCTAAAGAAAGGAAGAGAAACCAGAAGAATTTGACACATTATTGAAGGTTCCGATGTAATGAAATGCCTATTACTATAAAGGTAGTACCCAAGGGAAGATGGTCAACACCTAAGAGTGTGAATAGGATCAAGCACAACTGACTGCTTTTAACTGGATAACATCCAGCACCATCTATAATGCAACCCAGTGGTCTCCACTGTGGACCAGATGATATGAATATTTTGATATTATACTTGGAAGTGGTACAACGCAAAACAAAGGTTATTCATTTTTATAACTATTTTGTTACAATGAAAAGACTGTGACCAAACGTTTAGTTAATTATATTAACAACTTGTTGATGTTATAATGAAGAGAACCTGATTTATGCATACATCCAATGCAATCAGAACTCTAAACCATTGAAAAGTACAGATATAAGAGAAAAAAAGGCAACAAACCAAGAAATAGAAGGCTAGTGTTCAAGACAGTGCAAGGAATTTATTCTACATGATAAATCTTTTGTCACTGATCAAAATTTAGTATATGCCTGATAATCCAGACAGTGTTCTTAATAACAGCAAGATGCAACTTTAACATCTTTACTAATCCTACCAATAAGTTCCATGTTTGCCTAGGCAAACAGTACCATACAAGTTGTGGTGAACTAAAAACAAGTTAAAGAAATCACGATAGAGAACCCTTTAACAAATGCAAAAGACTAGCACAACATACAGAAGATAAATTCAGATGGATTGCAGGACCACATTTTCAACGGAGAGAATGCCTCAATAAAACTGCGTAAATGGAAATGGATGAAAGAAATGACTGAAACTCAACTTTGTCTAATAAGTGTTCTTCTTGGTATTCATCATTTTCAATGAGAGTCGTGACGACTAAATAATGACAATTCCTCTTTACTTAAAAATTGTTGATAACTAATCATTTCCAAAGTTGGCAAACATATAGACATGACAATTGACCAATGCTGCTCGTATGTAGGACATTAAAATTCTAATAATTTGTGATAATGCTTACATACGCTTATCTTTATAACAAAAGAGAATAAACTCAAAACTTAAATATGCTATCATTCTTAAAGTATTCGTGATCACTTAATAGCAATATAAAAATCAAAAACTCAACGATCTACAGCATCACAGTTTAAACTGTTAAATGTGACTTGAAGCATCTATTTATGTCTGATCTGAAGATAGAGTTTTGTAGGATACACTTGACATGCACTTATGATAGATCCAAATGTTCCAAGCATTGCTAATAGTTCAACTCGATCCACATTCTTGACAAAAAATTCCTGCACAAAAGAAGTTGGGGAAACTTTTTAGGGTTTACAAAATCTGTAAAAATGGTTCATTTAGAAGCACTAGAAAAGGGAAGGTCCTAAGTTTCCTAATAAAACACTCAATGATGAGGTTCACATAAACCAAGAAAATGGGGAATAATATATGCATAAACAGTTCCATGAAGAATTCTTTTCCTATAGGAATACTGCATAACCCTTATTTAAGAAACATCATTAACTCACATTGACCCAACAATTCGCAACTTATTCTGCCTTAAACGCATGTTAAAGAACTGACTTACACTTCTAAGCCCGAAGCGGTGTAAGAAAAGAACAGTCTTACCTCAGTAACATTGCTGATTGCATAAAGCGTTGAACCAGCTATTACAAGCATGTCACCAAGAACAGGTTTGCTACCAGCTACAAGCAAAATGCATCATGATGTCATTGGGTTCATGCTATCATTGATTCATAGCTAGGAAATAAAAATACAGATGGAACATACCATGTCTATCAGCAGCATGAACATCAGAAAAGACAACAAGAACAAGCCCAGCAATGCAGATTCCTGCACCAAGAAGCTGGCGTATTCTGTATTTTGTCTTCAAGAATAACCATGTAAGAAGTAGTACACATGGAATCGCCCAACAATCAAGCAACATTACACTTGTTATCGAGGTGTACTCATAAGCCTTCACCACTGCAGGAACAATAAAATGAATGCATTTCACATGATATTAAAAGAAAAATATACAAATGCATAGGAAAGATGCATGTTTGAATTCTTCTCTACAACAATGATTAAAATTTTGATGATTTTTATCATTATTTTCCTTCTACTCTACAACAATCATTAAAAGACGTGTAGCTTTTTTTTTCTACAGTCATAGTTTTGCCAAATTTTCCAATTAATTTATATGAATTTTGGAAAAAAGAAATTCTTGATTTCAAATTTCAGAAGAACGAAGATGCTGGCAGAGAAAAATTAAACCAAAATTATAAAATAACATTTTCTTTTTGAAAAAAAAAATAGTGCACTAACTGTGGCAAAATTTTACTTATGAATCGCGGTTGAAATATTTGGACAGAAAACCAATAGTAGTTACAGGACTGAACAAAGAACATGGAAAAACCTTAATATGATAGGCGTAAAAATATTGAAGATAAACGCCAAAGAATTAGGGTTCCAAACAGACTTAAACTCTGGTTTTGCTTTCTAAACTAGCAAATGGTTGTTTTACAGCAATGACAAGGCATCACAGAGTAAAAAATGGTGAGGGAATCTACATTATACAAATAAACTTTTGAAGGAATATCCATTACTCTCCTTCTGATGAATTGTCAAGAACGGAAACTACTGCAAACACATCCTGCCAAATATTTTCCTCAGTAACTACAGCAGGAAGGTATAGATAAAAGAAAATGGGAAGTTTAAAATACCTGAACTTTTATGAGCAAACTAATAATGTAAGCTGTCAGATAAAAGCTCAGACAAAAAGCGACTGAAAAGGCCAGAAATAAAATTTTCAAAAAGGCATGCTAAGAATGTAGCAATCTCTTAACTAGTAATGGGAAGAGCATACCAAGATAGTTGGCTTCAACATCAACCAAACCTAGCAAAACATAATAGTACCATCGAGCCTGCAATTTAAAAACTTGGCTGTCAGTAAACATAGAAACTTGCACAAAATTTAAATCTTATAATTCGCTGAGCCTTCTCTTCATCCATTCAAAGACAGAAAAGATAGAAACCATATATTATAATTATATTTTTAAAAATGATGTAAAAAGATTGCATTTTTTAACAATTTAGCATGCCTACGGATATCATAAAATCATTATGATAAAAAGGGCTGTGGGACTCTTGACTACAGGGTTGAATAAGAATTTCAGATCATTACATCATTCAAGCCTGATACTGACTACATGTCAACTTTGTAACTTCTACTTCACCGTTCATGTCTATAAAGAGCCAACGTAGAGTGTTTTATGTCTTGGGATGCAGTCAAGATGTCGACAATTGCTGCGAACGATGATCGTCAAACAACCTACAAATTTGCCTTAATTTTATCTTATAATGATTGTTTCTACCATTTTAATTCCACTTTCCATGCTTTACATTAGACTATTTAAAATATAGCACAGCAACAATCTTATTGCCTCTGTTTGTGCACAAAGAAAAAACGCTTCTCAAGAATTTCATGTTTGTCATGCAAGGTCATCATCCTAGCCTTGTCTCAACAAAATGGGGTTGACTACTTGAGTTATTCTTCACCATTTGCCTCTATGAAGAGCTAAATCTTTATTTATTTGTAATTTCTTTGCATTATCTGATCACCTTCGTGCATCCATGTACTAATAAAACGGGCATACGTTTCTTTTCTGCATCTAATTAATAACCATAATTTCCAGAACAGTTAACGTGAAATGATTTGTTGGCAGCATAGTTATATTCTTATATTATATTTGTATAAATGATAAAACCGTGCCCCCTAAGGAATCTATTTTAGATTAAGGTATGAATCGTTCCATAATCCTGATTACGGCAATCCGATGCATTCCTGCAAAACCAACAAAAAGCTAAAAACAAGAAATGCAAAATACAACGAAGAGAGTTACCTTCAGGCCCTCCCTGCGATAAATAAGAATGCTGCCAAAAACTATTGCTAACAGCACATAGTTGAGAAATGATTGTGACGTTGGAACGCTGATACCTGAAAAGCGTTGACGATAAAAAACAAAATAGTTAACGTTGGTACGTAGAAAAGGGGTAAAAATGTTTTTTACATGTCAAAGCTGCAAGAAAGTCGAATTGATGCCTTTAAGCTTTCTATGAAACGAATCGTTCGGAGAAGCAAGGATTCAAGTAACAAAACGTTCGCATTTCACGAAGCAACGTAAAACGAAGCGTTGTGTTCAGAATGATACAAAAGAATGCGTAATTCCAGCCAATCCTCGAGACTCGCGTCGACTCATTATAATTGTAGCAACATACGTCTGAACTACGAGAACAAATAGCAGACTTGACTTTAAGCTCACAAGAACAGAAAAATGAAACCAGGTGAACCTCTGCGAGCGAGTTCGGAGGAGGAGAATCCAGTAGACGTGATGAGCAGAGACACGATCTGTCCGAGAACGAGGGCCACCAGCACCCGCCGCGTGAAAACGCGCTTCCAGTCCATGATGCTGCTTGCAAACGAAATTTGCAAGGCGAGATGCCAACACTAAATCTGCGTACAGTGATGCCAACAAGACTGAGTTTCCAAAAATGCCAGAACTCTTGGATGATTCCGAACCACTTTCACAGGCCTCAAAGTCGCAATCCTAACCACGAACGACAACACTTCCTGTTACTGTTGCTACTGACTCTCGGCTCATGAACAAAATCATAATTCATTCCATGACGAATCATGCAAGAAAGATGCTGATCAACAGAGTTCTCAACAACAACAACAACAACAGAGTTCTCAACAACAACAACAACAACAATGACGGCGTATCGACCTTTAATTCCGCTCGCACTGCAACATCCGCAGCAACAGCACCAACAGTAGCAAAGCAAGCAAAAACGTCTGTCTGCAAAAACGTCTGTCTGTCTATGCATAAGTGGAAACTGGAATCAACGGAAAATGCTGGAGAAAGTCGATGAGATATCTGCAGATGTCCAAAAACAGCGGCCCTCGAATCCGTAGGGTAGGACCGCGCTGACCTTGACTTTTTGACAGGGATGGGACGTGACCCGAAAAGGTGACGATACAGAAATTATTATATTCGAAGAAACCCTGAACAACTTTTTTCTTGCGTGGCTAGGCGTCACCACTACTGCCAATCGCCCAATTACCACCAGTTTCTTAATCGAATGATAGGCGTAATATTCACGTTCCACTGTGTGTGAAATCAGATTGACCTTGAACAGCAATCCATCTATATCTGTTGCTCTGAAGGTTGCATCGTCACGTGATGATGTTGCAGACAAACCAGAGTATACCAGCGTTCTTTTTTCAGCAAGTTTTGAACCATACATTTTTCGTAATTTTTTTAAATTTAACAAGCATGAGATTTTTTTTTTTTAAAAAATAAGCGAGCCTACCGTTTCCTTTTATGGATAATGTAAGCCGAATTTTTGAGTTATAAATCTAGATTGAGTCCAATGTTTTTTTACTCGTTTTGATATTTCTGTCTTCCATCTTTTTTTTGGCAAATCTTGATAAGGATTTTACATTACTCCTAACTTATTTAATTGATGTTAAAATTTTTATCTCTTTTATTAATGTTGAAATTTTTGTTAATTCCATTGAGAATTTGGGAGTCAAAAATTTTGAGGCTTTCTTCTAATGATATTGATGTACCTAAAGTACCTAACTTTGTTCTTCCTAATGATATATATGAGCCATGCATTGCTAATCTTACATTTATTCATGTTGGACATTAAATGATGTGATGCAAAAACATAATATTCAAGTCCTTCATGTTATATATTATTCTTAATATTCAAGTATCATGATTGATGAATAGTTAGTCAATCAAGTGTGACATTAGACCTATGATATAGTATGCTTCTATATGTGTATTGCATATGTGATGTATCTATAAAGTCTATAAATACCACTTATCTACCACATTAAATGTACCATTCGGTCACCATTATAGCAAAACTCTTGCAGTTTGATTTTGTAGAAGTTAAAATAGTCAACAAGTGCCCATAGTATGAACTTGAATTGATCAAACAAAGTAATATTATACCTAAACACAATTCATGATAATAATAAGATTGACATTGACTCACCTTCATTGCAGTACTTTGAATTGGTTTAATAATTGTTTATTCATAATTTATTTTCATTGTCATTTATTTTTATGAACTTAGTGAATAATTTAAATATGGTGGAATGAGTATGAACCAATTCCAAGCATAGATACACTATTGTTTGGTAATCCCAACATTGTTATCACTTAGTATGCCTAGTAGTGAGCACTTGGTAACCCAACAATGATTGCATAAGTTTAGGATGTGTACGATGAATTAAGAACAATTCATTGCTTAGGCTAGCTTAGGATTTATGTTATCATATTTTAACCTAATTAGATAATGTTCTATATTTTAATAATATTTGAGGAAGGGGATTGTTGAGGTTCCCTAAAACCTTAAAAATCTTAAATTAATAAAAAGAAATTCCTAGAGTAAAATTATAAAGATTGGAAATAAAGCTTTTCAAAATACCCACAAAAATTAACATTAAAAATAAACTTAGGTTTACACTAGTGACAACAAAGGTGGAGACAATCCAAGAAGCTTTAAGGAGAAGCTTCCACCTTTGGAATTACTTGAAGCATTTTACATAAAAAGTAGGGACAACCACCGTAACATTGTAAAGCCAGTGCAATCAACATCTTTACAGGACACTTGAGATCTTTATAGGACACCTGAGACAATATAATATAAGAAAGAAAGAGCTACAACCCAAAAATTTTGCAAAGCATAGCCACCTTACACTTCCTAGATGATGAGCAACGAGGTACCCCTATGCCCAACCATACAAATCACAAAGTGTTCACGCATGATTTGGTTGAATTCCATGGACTTTATCATTTTCAGTGCACTAGTCTTCTAGGAAGTGAATCTTTGCCTTAACGTTAATCATTGTCTTCCCAATTACACTTGTGACGTACATTGGTATGGTTAAGTGTAATCGAGGCATTTGATTTTTATCATTTTATATTTTATAGTTTGGTATTCAAAGGGAGATAAAAGTGATTGGATTAACTAATTAACTAGTGTTTAACTAGTCCTAACA
>MNCI01034495.1:0-28990 GCA_015680685.1 Gnetum montanum | reverse complement strand
TTTTCGCAGGGAAACCCTTTAGTCTCCTTCGGGACCCTTACCCACTCCTTCAGCCAATTTTGGAAAGCTTCGCTCCTCTTCACCTTCTCACTTATGGGAGGGCCGTCTGAGGGGACGCCAAAGAGGTCCACGAAGAGCTGAGCGTCGATGTTAAAGCTTAGGCGCACGTTATGTATGCGCGTCCAGAAATGCTTAGCCTTTTCGTTGAAGGAGTTGACCAGGGTTAACATTTCACTGGCAGGGACGTTAGGAGTCGTAGCCAAAAATAGGTGCATTAGCCCTGCTGCTCGGATTTTGGAGGTCACCGCGACTGGGGCCGCTGAGTGGCTGAGCCAACGCTGTGCGTCCTTGATGTCACCGTAGTGGAAGAGGACAGCGCTCGCCTCGTGGCCGGAAATCGTAAGGGTAATCTCCCGAGATTCCCTAACTGCACAACGTGAAGCACAAATTAACCAAAGTTCTATTACGCAATGTCCGCAATTTACACTATATTACGCAATAACCAACTATACCACCGCCGTACCGGGGCCAAATGGCAAGGGAAATGGCGGGAGTTCCCTCTGCATGTCCTCGACGGTAAGGGGCGGATCTAGGGTCCAGTCATCGTGCAGCCACCCGAGTCGTTGGCAATTCTCAAAAGCCCTGGCGTAACGGGTGGGGTACTCACGCATGTCAAAGCCGATTTGCTCTATAACACCAGCACGCACGTTGCTAGTTGCGGTAAACGCCATTATCGCCGTTTCGGCCTAGGATAACACATCCCCGTCTCCAACTAACCTATTGTCTTGAATAAAGAACCTGTACTATACAACATGGGCTTGTTTTACATTTTGCGCATGGACTTCTCTTATATTTTCACACCGACAACAGACATAAAACAAAATAGAAACATAGACAGTTACTAAAATTCGCTTACCCGCCGGCGTAGTACACCGTGCCTTGTGGGTTCTGGAAATAGGTCGAGACATGGCGGGCCATGAACAGCGTGTTATATGCATGATAATAGCTGAATCAGGTCATTTCCCAGATCCAGTTTAAGCTCCGCAAGCCCTGGGTGCTAAGCTCTCGGTCTTCGGGATGGCTCGTATCGATGGCCCCATCTGTCAAAAAGGCCAGAATCCTTTGCGCAAAACCCACCAGCAGGTGCTGTAACAGGGCACCGGCGATATCATCAGACAAATCAGACCACACGATGACGCTGAAGTTGCGCAGCAAGAACTGCAGAAACTCTAGCCTTCCCTTGCAACCGCGTGTGCAGGGGAGGAACATTGGGGATGATGGGGTTTATACAACATAGAACCCCAATGATATCCAACACAACCAAAATGGGCTTTAGCGCAACGTTGTACAAAAAACCCAATACATACATCAAAACCCGCATCCACATTTGTACTACTACTATAGAAAACTTATGAATTACACCTAGTTATCTAGGCTGAAATCACCCAAACCCTTGCAATAACGCAAGGTTCGTCTTTGACAACGGCGGTAGACGCAACCCCATTAAACCCTCGCATTAACCCGGGGTCCCCCATTTCGACATTCACATTCACGCAAAAGACATCACGAAAAATAGACATTAGGAACAAACATAAGCATAGGAAGAATGGCCTACCGGTTCAAAGGCGTAGGGTCGCAAACATTGACCAGCGCCTGTGAAACACGATTCAAATTTTCTTGCACTTCATCAATTTTGGCCAGTTTTGCGTTTTTCCTCTTGATCTTCGGTGCCATTGCGACGGCTCTAGAATTTTTCACAGCTTAACACTTGCAAATCTTCACAAGATTACACGCTCTAACTTTCTGCTCTTCCTTCTCTCAGCGACAGTCACGAGTTCTAATTCTCGAATTCACAATAACCTATCCTCATCAAAAAACTCCTTACTTATACACGAGGATCACCGACTTGATATCCGATTTAAGCAGGACCTTCCTAAAACGAAACCTGAAAATCCAGATATTAATGTGGCTGATATCGCACGTGCCACTGTCCGAAATGACGTTAAACTACTAGATCTTATCGCCTCGTAATCGAGTTACATTGATTACAGCTTGTCTATAATATTCAAAATTCAGTTAGCCTTCCACGTTCGGCAACATCACGTCACTTGTCTCCTAATCATTTACGCACTTGGCGTTTTTGTAGGACAGACGGGAAATGGACGCAAAATTGTCAGCGCCTCTAACTTTGACGGGCCCATACGAGAAGGTAATTAGGCAGTTTGACTCCGCGCTAGTAGACGTTAACCTCCCTTTAGAAGGTGTAACCATAGCCGCGTCGGAGACGTCCCTAGAATGGCCAGAATAGTCGACGCGCACGCTAGACTTGGAGGCTGGGGACATAACCGAGGACCCCCTGAGTGAGGTTCCTATCGTTACGCATAAGGGTAAATCCGAAATGCTTAAAGTCAGTTCTTTGTTAGACCCAAAAATGCACGACGCCATAACACAGGTCCTGCAAGACAACATTACTGTCTTTGCATGGTCATACGAGGATATGCCTGGATTAGATCCCAGGATAATCCAGCATAACATCATCTTAGACCCGTAGATTAAAGCAGTTAGACAAAAGGCACGCAAAATCAAGCTAGAGATCGCGCTAGCTGTGTGTGATGAAATCACTAAATTGTATCAGGCTGGTTTCATCTGTGCAGTTGATTACTCGGATTAGGTGTCTAACATTGTAGTCGTCCCAAAGAAGACTGGAAGCATATGCATCTGCATAGACTTCCAGGATTTGAATAAGGCCACAATCAAGGACAACTTCCCGCTACCAAGTATCGATCAGCTAGTCGACACAACAGCTGGGCATGCGTTGCTATCCTTCATGGATGGCTTTTCAGGCTATAACCAGATCCGCATTAACCCAGAGTATCAATTGACCACGACATTCATGACGCTCTGGGGCACCTTTTGCTACGCTATGATGCCTTTTGGTCTAAAGAACGCCGGAGCAACATATCAACGGGCCATGACATACATATTCAGTGATTACCTCCTAGGAAGGCTGAATGATTACGTAGACAACATAGCTGTTAAGTCTTTGAAGTCTGAGGATTATTCAGAGGACCTGGAGTTAGTCCTTAAAAGGTGTTCCAAATACGAGCTCCGGCTTAACCCAAAGAAGTGCATATTCGGAGTCAAAACCGGACGCATGCTGGGGTTTGTGGTATCGAAAACTGGCATACGAGTTGATCCTGATAAGGTCAAAGCCATTGTCTAGTTAACACCTCCTACAGACCTCAAGCAATTACGCGGGTTACAGGGACGCTTACAATTCATACGACGGTTCATCTCGAGATTAACCGATAAGCTAC
Organism: Gnetum montanum; assembly: GCA_015680685.1. Lineage (NCBI taxonomy): Eukaryota > Viridiplantae > Streptophyta > Gnetopsida > Gnetales > Gnetaceae > Gnetum > Gnetum montanum. The sequence goes on along the minus strand of MNCI01034495.1, from coordinate 25,673 downwards.
ACCCTATGCAACACTTGCTGAAAAAGGGGGTTAGTTTTGAATGGACCGATGACTGCCAGCGTGTGTTTGATAGTTTAAAACAAGAGCTGCAACATTTACCGACGGTTTTTCCACCATAAAGGGATTTGCCATTTTACATTTACCTCGCAACTTCGGACGTAGCATTAGCAGCGTTACTTTGTCAAAGGAGGGATGATGGGTCAGAAGTGCCCATCTACTACTTAAGTCACGCTCTATGTGCGTACGAAACGAGGTACAACGATGTCGAGCGTAATTGCCTAGCATTAGTCTTTACACTTAAGAAATGTAGGCATTATCTTTTCCGTAGCAAAGTCAACGTCATCTGTAAAAACAACATTCTTAGGGTCATTACGCATAGCTTATACGAGAGTAGTAAAATAGCTCGCTGGAAGGCTATCACGGCAGAATTCGATCTGCACTACGTTGGCCAATCATCTACGAAAGGCCAAGCGATAACTGACCAGTTAATAACTTCACCGATTAACAATCAGGCAACTATAGAGCCAGAGTTCCCTGACGAACATGTACATAGTTTAAGCCCTGTCTTGACAGGCCCCGAAGCAACGTTGTACTTTGACGACGCTTCAATTGCTAGAGGCGACAGTGCTGCCACTGTTATCACGCTATCCCTTGAGGATGTGCGTCTACACGCTTATCGCTTGACGTTCCCTTGTACGAACAATGTGGCAGAGTACGAGGGGCTCCTCAGAGGATTACTAACCGCCAGTGAACTCGATGTTCAACACCTGGCGATTAGGGGTAATTTGATGCTTGTCATAAATCAGATCACTGGAGTCTACGCCTGCAAGGCTATATATTTGCAGCCCTACTGCGATACGGCCAAAGATCTTCTCAGACGATTTGTAACCATCGATGCCCAGCACGTGCCATGCACGGATAACACACTGGCCGACGCACTGGCAACATTGGCTTTGAACGTGCCTGCACATCTTCTTGACACCTGCCCCGCATTGATTACCGACTGCACAGATCCTATCATTCAGACGGCGCAAATCTCCTCTCTTCTCGAGGAAAGCACGCCTGAATGGTACGACAACATTAAAGCTTACCTTTTACAGGGTGAGCTACCATCTGCATTGACACGTGCACAGAAAGACGCAATCCGTAAGCAGGCTAAGCAATACGTCATCATCGGAGACAGCACTCTTTGTAGGCGCTCCTTTGATGGCGTGCTGCTGACTTGCGTTAATAAAGACCAAGCACAACATATAGTCGGCGAAGTTCACGAGGGATTGTGCGGTGGCCACATAGCACCACGGGCTATGGCCCTAAAAATCTGTCGCTTAGGATATTACTGGCCATGCATGGAAAAAGATTGCTTGACGAAGGTTAAAACCTGTGACACGTGTCAGCGTCACGCAAATCTTATACATGTGTCACCCATAGAATTGCATACAACACTGATAACATGGCCATTTCAACGATGGGGACTAGACATCATAGGCCCCATCACGCCGAAGTCTTCCGCAGGTCATAGCTTCACCATTTCCGCTACTGAGTATTTTACAAAGTGGGTAGAGGCTATTCCCCTGCGAAAGATTACATCTCAGCAGATTTGCCATTTTATCCTAGACAACATAGTAACCAGATTTGGTCTCCCGATGACTATTGTGACCGACAATGGGCCACAATTCAGTAGCACAGAAACCAAATCTTTCTGTGATAACCTAGGCATCAGAAAATCCTTTTCCTCCCCTTATTACCCGCAAGCGAATGGTCAAGCTGAAGCAACGAATAAAGTAATCATCAATCTGCTCAAGAAAATGCTCGATAGCAACAAAAGGCGATGGCATGAACAGATCCTCTATGTGCTATGGGCGTATCGTACTACGTGTAGGACAGCTATGTGTAGTACGCTCTATATCTTGGTTTACGAGTCTGAAGCAGTGCTGCCTCTCGAGTTGCAAATCCCTTCTCTGAGAATGGTTCTCTCTGCGGTTATAAATGAGGCTCAACACGCCGAGTCTCGAATCGCAGATCTGGATTCAGTGGAATAGAAGCAGATATAGGCTCTTGACACGATTGAAAGATATCAAGACAAACAGCGACAGAAACATCGCCACAACCTTCAACAACGCCCGATCAAGAAAGGAGATCTTGTTCTTAAGGCCGTGTGTGAACCAGTAGGTAAGTTCTCTGCAAACTGGGAAGGCCCTTTCTTAGTGGTGGACATGTACAGCAACGGAGCATTCAAGTTAGTAGATGTCAACGACAATGAATTAACAAACCCTGTAAATCACGTGTATTTGAAACGGTATTACATTTAGCAGCATCTACGGTGTCGATAGCAGGTATGGCAATAATCGTCCGCTATGACGCTAAACTGGCATCAGACGTCCGCTATGACGTTAAAATGGCACTGACCTTCCGCTACGACGTAAAACTAGCATGCCTTGCACGCGTCTGCCACGATGCTAAACTGGCAATAATCGTCCGTTATGACGCTAAACTGGCATCGGACGTTCGCTATGATGTTAAAATGGCACTGACCGTCCGCTACGACGTAAAACTGGCATGCCTTGCACGCGTCCGCCATGACGCTAAACTGGCAATAATCGTCCGCTATGACGTTAAACTGGTAGGTTGCAACCGTCCGCTAAGACGTAAAACTGGCAATGTTGTCCAGGTCCGCCAAGACGAAAAACTGGCATCTTTTGCACGCATCCGCCATGACGCTAAACTGGCACAGGTAAGTAGCCGTCTGCTGAGACGTAAAAGTAGCACAGATCTGTCCCTGGGTCATGACGCGAAACTGACATCCACAGCACGGTCTGCTGAGACCATAAATCAAACATACCACCGTCCGCTACGACATAAAACTAGCACTTCTCGGTCTGCCTGAACTTTAAACTGGGACCATGGTCTGCTGGGACTTAAAACCAATGATGGCAGTCTACCAGGACTTAAAACTGGGACTTACAAACTGCTGCCATGTAAATCAAGCGAGCGTGATCGTCTCTGTACAGCTGCACAACGAATGGGGTGGGATACTGGGACAGTCCCAGCGTTGCCACCCCACTGGCATCCTACTGATTCCTCGGATGAGCTGAGAGGCATCTTACTGATCCCACGGAGATACCGCCGCCGCGCCCGCCGCAGTGGTAGTACCTCTGAGAGATTCGCCTTGCCAGCCGGAGCCCCGATGAAATCCTCATCGACAATGGCCTCGGGAACCTTCGCCAATCATCGCTATCAAACGCCGGCTTCGCAAATTCATCTGGCTGGTTCCCTATACAACCAGTTAGCTGCAATGTGTCTGATGCATTTTGGCGAAGATATGCTAGGCCAATCGTTAGGATTGGCGACTTCGCCCGCATGCCCCAGCTCCTTCTTTACGGTTCAATCGCTCTATATCGCAAACGACGCTTGCTTCAACAACCTCGCCTCTTGTTTGCATGAGCAATGGTCCTCTGCTTTCTTTTGTGGTTGCAGGTTACTTGCCTCGGAGGACGTCATTCAAAGGTGCGTCCACCTGAGTGTTGAAGTACAACAGTGTGTTGAAATGGCTGCTCAGGTTTACCCGACCACTTAGATCGACATGCCTGTACCTCTCACAAATCCCACCCTTAGCTCTTGTTTCCTTCATCCCCACCACTCACTTCCCATACGCAAAACCTACATACGCAAGTATCCATTTTCCGCACTCCCGCTAGCAGAAATATCGCAGAAGTGATGCGCCACGCTCCTTTTGCACGCATTCCTGCTATAATCAGTGATAGAGAGATCTTAGGCTGACGCGCCACGCTCGTCTGAAAGCATTCCTGTCGACATACGTGTGCATATGTTTCTGTATGTTCAGTAAACGTATTCCATACTCCTACCATCTTGACCTATGTTATGTCTTCCTCGACCTTGTTTCTCACCATGCCATTCTATCTCCCATTCCCTCCAGCTTTGCTCTTTCATGTTGACAAGGAAATCCTTGAGTAGCCATGGACGGATGTTGTTCTTGCTTCTACCAATCCAGTGTTTCATGTTCTTTGTCGACGTCTTTCGGGTAAGCCCTCCAATCGTCAACAAAGAGGGGCCATTGAAACACCGTACAAAATTGTGAGTCGGCCTCAGACAAAGATTCGCAATTCAAGCAAGGGCGCATCTCAGCATTCCAGAGGGGGGAATAAGACAGGGCAACACCAAGAGACGCATAGCATCAAAGTCCGCAACTTCTTGTGCAGATTCCTAATCTTTCTACGCTTTTGCTGTTTACGCTATATCACGCGACGTAGCGTAATGGCGCTTAGCGTGATGCTGTTTAAACATAGTCCGGCGTCAGAAGGATAGGTACTTTGGCATAGGGAGAAGCTTAAGCAGCGTGATATGCGATTTCTTGTGCATTTTGCTAAGTCTTTTCTTCAAGGCCAGGTTTACGCTTTGTTACGCACGGAAGCGTAATAAGTTCCAGAACAGTCAAAGGCAAGGTCTAAGAAAATGCAACTGCTCATCATACGCTCAGCACGCAACGTAGCGTATCATAGCGTATTGCGTCGCCACGCTAGACATCCTTTACGCTTCATTACGCGCGGCTGCGTGTGTAAGCGTAAAACAGCCTAAGTCTATTGTTTCCATGTTATGTTACGCTCGTGCACGCGACGCAGCGTGATGAGCGTAATATGGCCTAAGGACAGTTGAAACATGCCCGACGCGCGTCTCTTCTTTACACGCACAATACGTGAATGAGCGTATTGTGCGTAATCAGGAAGTTTGATGCAAAAGCGGTCCAGTCAACAGTACCCAAAACATTCGGGGCACACGTCATCAGGGTTGTGCCTTTTCCACAGGGCGTCGCAGCTTATAAATACCCCAGTTGACAAAGATACAAGGGTTGGCAAATCAAAGAAGCAAAGGTATTTTTCTGAGCACCAGAGCACTTATCGCTTTTGGAGCAAAGGTACAGAGAGCAGCGCTTTGGCAATTGTTGACAACATCACCTCATAGCAGAAGCAGAGCATAGTTCGCTTTGAGCACCGGCGACAGGAGTAATCGTTCTACTGGGAAGACTCTATTGGTCAGAAACAGTTGATTGGTAGAAGTCAGAGCTTGGCCTTCCTTGCATCCCGACTTTAGCCCACGAGGTAGATCGGACTTATGTTTGGACCATTTTGCTTGTTGTTTTGTGCTTGCTTCACATCCAGTAATCGGGGATTTCCCAGTGTAATTTCTCATACAAAATATACATTTTTCAAGTCAAGGCGCAGATCTTGAAACTACGTGCTTCTCTTATGTCAGCCTCCTCTTATCGTGTTTAGCGTTATCATCGTTGCAACTTGTCTACATCGTTTTCCCCTCGTTTTATCATTCCTCGAATCAGATCGTTCTCGCAAAATATTCATCGGTTTACTGATTAGTAAGTCCCTGTCTGATCGACAAGACCGTTCAGGGCACCACGGATTCGTTTTTCCAGCATAGCCCTCACGCGGATCCATGGTTAAAACTGTGTACACGGAATTTGTTCGGTATTTTCCAGCTGCCGACGTTTTCCGTCGTTACAGGTATGTTTGTGGAACAGCACCTCTAGGAGAAGGAGTCCTATAATACTCAAAAGCTTGGTAGTAAGGTTGAGGAGTAACGTGACCAGTAGAGTCACATGGAGAGACTAGCTGCTACACATAATATCCATACAGGTTAGGTTGCTGGTAAGGATATTTTTGCCTTGGTTGTGGCATTCCCCATGATGGTGGGTGCTACCACTGTTGATATTGCTTAATCAGTTGTGGTGGAGTTCCATTGGGATAATACATTAAGGGTTGGTGGAACTGCCTTGGGTTACCTTCAGGATAAGGTAACCTTCGAGGTGTTTTTCTTTTGTTTAATGAGCATCTGTTCCTTGATTATCCGTACACATCTTGGACTTCATGCACGACTACCACTGGGATTACCAAGTGCAGATCCTAGGTACGCTACTGGGTTACCAAGTAGTGACACTTAAATGCTCGTAATCAAGTCGTACTCATTTCCCGTTTTAACATGAGATATGGATGAGAAGATATTAACTAGGAAAGCAGTAAATAACAATTAATTAAATAATTAATCTAAGTGAATGTTGCAATGATGAAGTAATCTCGATCTTTATTTCTGATCATGTGCATGTCCAAGTACGTCACACTTGAATAAAGGTTCTGTACAATTACAATCACCACACTGTGGGCATACACAGAGAGGAAGAGGGAGAGAAGGATATGAAAACACTTAAACTGAAAACTAAACTTCTAATTCCTAATTGTCTCCTAACTCATCTTTCTACCTCTTATTTATAGATGAGGAGATAGGCTGCGATATCGCGGGTTGGGCTACGATATCGCGTACGCGATATCGTGGTCACCCAAATGACGACTCATCAATCATCTTCGTATGTGGTGTAGTCTTTAGCCTCACTTTCATTAGCCCCTTTTCTCATTTGTAGAAAAGTGTTCTTGACTGTTTGTTAATTTTGTGTCCTCTGTTTAATGTGTTCACCTAGTGTGTGTTGCATGATCTTCTCCACAACCATCTCAATAAGAGTTGTGACATTTTCATTTATACATTTAGACATGCTATTGAATTTTGCTTTTAGATCATCAATAGACTCCTCTATTGGCAAAGTTCATCACAGAATCACTTTATCAAGAGTAGTTTCATTTTCTTTATCATAAATTTGGACCTCCTTTGATTGGAGAGTTGGGTCCCATTGATGTTTCTTGACATTCTCCCATTTGCATATCTCTCCTTCTTCTTTTGCCACATGCTTTATTATCTCTTTGATCTGATGGGCTTGAAGCTCATATAATTTCCCTAAGGCATACATCCCAAGGGTTGCCCTTGTTTCATTATGAAGCCCATCTATGATGTGGAACAGTTGTCCTTCCTTGGAGAAACCATGGCCTAAGAATCTATTTAGTAAGGCATAATATCTATCTAAGGCCATGTCAAAGGGTTCATGTTGTTTGTGTTTCCACTCTTGGATCTGTCTCTTCAAATTGGACTCTCTTTTGTAGGTTTCGTATCTCTCGTTGAAAAGTTCTATCATTGTAGACCATTGTTGGATTGAATTTGGTTTCAATGATTGATACCACACTATGGCTTATTAATTAGTATCCTAAGAAAGATCTTAATATTTTTCCATCCACTCTCAATGTTGTAGAAAGCATAAACATCCTAGAAGGCTTGTAAATGATGTTGCAGATCTAAATTATAGCCTCCTACAAATTTAGGAAGATTGTTCATATCGAGCTTGGGTAAACAACTCTTTTTGCGATGCCTACAAAATATCTTAAGGCCTCTATGATATGCATTAGGCTCTTAGTGGCCAATAGGGGTTCATCATCATCAAACGAATTATGAGGAAAATTTCTATGTTCATGGTGACTTCTTTGACTTTTCCCATGGGTTCAATTTCAATTTTTAGTCTAATCCTTTAGTGGAGCTCTATCTCTATACCTACGTTCATCTTCATTACAACTAGACATTGAAGGGAAAGAGGAAGATGAGGAACTAGAAGGATTGCCATGGCTTATATGGTGTTCTTCGGGGTCCCATGATTTATCATTTTTGGGTTTTGAGAAGGTCTTAGGCCTTGAGGTCTCCCCTAGTTCAGGACCTACATCATCTCTTCTAAGATTGTTTAGCTTAGGTGAATGTAGTCTTTGGGTGTCATCAGGTTTAGTTTAGGTGAATGTAGTCTTTGGATGTCATTAGGGTGGTCATGATCATAAGAAACCCCTACATAAGTTTGATTACTCCAATCTTCTTCATCGTATATCTTGTTAAGTCTCCAACGAATGTGTTTGCTATACAGTGCATTGTCATTTTTGTGTGGGAGAGACATTGTTGTTGGTTACAGTGTGTGTGATTTAATATTTTCTAAAAGATATATCTTTAATACCTTTTACAACGATCGTGTATGATATAACTAATCTAGATAACTAGCATCATCGCTAGCAATGGTGCCAATGATGAGTGGTGAGGTACCCCTATGCTCAACCATACGAATCATAGGCATTCACACAAAATCTAGTTGAATTCCATGGATGGGACTAGTTTTGGCATCTAAATCATTATGCTTTAATCATAGTTTGCTATCTTCCCACTTGGACTAGTGGTAGCTTTGTCACATATGGTTTAGTCCAAAGTGAAGTGCATGATGTTTTCTAATTGTAGGCTACTCTTGGTGACAAAAAAGGTAAATTAATTAAACTAATGAATAATAGAAAACAAGATTATAACTAGCCTATGGAAATGGGTATATGCACTTAATCGTCTGTACATGCCTTGGACTCCATGAAGCTACTTCTGGGATTGCCAAGTATATGTCACTAGTTGTGCCAAACGATACACCTCTAGATTACCAAGTATTTAGACTTAAATGCTAATGATTAAGGCATACACTTTCTGCTTAATAACATAAACAGTAAATAGCAATAAATGAAAATATTTAACTAAAGAAAATAATAAATAATTAACAATTAAAAAATTAATCTAAATGAATGCGGCAATGATGGAAGTAATCTCGATCTTTATTACCAGTCATGTAATGTGTCCAAGTACGTCACACTCAAATAAAGGTGTTGTACAATTACAAACATCACACTGCGAGCATGCATTGGGAATAACAAACTTTAAAGGAAGAAACTGAAAAATAAAAATATGTATCTAACTATTGACTATCAACTACTTTCTCATATGAGTACCCCAACATCATATTTATAAGCAAGATCCACATGAGGCAACGTCAAGTATCCAACTTCGCTTATTGGCTCCAACATCGAGTGCATGATGTTGGGGCTTTAATGTCGTGTATCTGATGTTGAGGCCTTACTATGGTGTCTCATAACACCCCCTATGCCCAACCATACAAATCACAAGCATTCACGTACGATCTGGTCGAATTCAATGGATGGGACTAGTTGTGACATCTAAATTGTTATGCCTTGATCACAGTTCGCTATCTTCCCACTTATACTAGTGGTAGCTTTGTCACTTATGGGTTAGTCTAGAGTGAGGCATATGATTCTTGATTTTGTTTTGATGTTATGATACTCTAAATGACAATAAAGAGATCAATTATTTAACTAATTAGCAATAGAAAGTAAATTCTAAACTAGCCTACAGGTGATGAATGTTCATTCCTAGCTTGCCATACATGTCTTGAACCCACGTATTCACTGCGGGGATTACCAAGTGCTATGCTACTAGGCAAATGAAGCAATAACGCTATTGTAATTACCAAGCGAATACGTGTTTATGCTCAAAATTAGTTGTGCTCATTCCGCCCATTCATTAATATGCATGAAAACATAAATATTAACTAAGTACATGAAATGTAAATTGCATGGATAGTAAATTTAATGTAAGTCAATGTGTTGCAATGAATAAAGATAAATCTTGATCTTATTACCATTTATAACATGTGTCCAAGTAAATTGCCACTGAAATAAGACATCATACAATTGATGCAGATCCACACTGTGGGCACTCACTAACTGTTCTCTAAGAATATAAAATAAAACTGCAAGATTTTGGCTACTCTATTGACTAAAGAATGCTAATACACAATCAGAGCACACTTATTTAGAGACTTTATTATTGAGCTACGTTGATGGGGCCCCATAAATGTAGCAAATGCTACGTCAATGCAGCCCCATTGATGTGACACTTTAACACTTCATCATACCCCCACGACTAAATAAAAACTTGTCCTTGAGTTCCTTTACAAATTGGAAAGGTATGGATTTATTGACTGACACTTGACATAACAAACTAACATAACAAAACTGAGTGCCACATTACAAAATTTAATTTTAGTGGATTCATACAAGATGACAGAGTGACAAAAAGATTGGACAAACATTGAAGATTAAAAATTTTTCAGAGGTCTTCAAAAATCTGCTAAAGATGATTCTTCTTATTGTCAGTAGCGATGGTAGACTTTCAACCTTGATTGTTATGTTGATGCTTCTCTGGTCATGTATAACATTCTTGAAGGATGGATTGAAATTTCTTCTTATTATCCCATGGATATAGCAAACATGCGACGCTTGACCTATTGTCTTGTATTTGCTATGATTTGTCCATGGGCATATCCTCCATTGTTCCCCTCTTAGATTTGTTTTCATGCCTGGCAAAAGACCTTCTTCTTTAGGTATTTCTTTTAGCATCACCTGTAGTCACCAAAGGATCAACACTAGTTTTGGTAAAATTTTCTAAATAATTAACCCTTTTCAAATCCCTTATTTTGTGTTTAAGCACAAGGTGATGATAGCATACTATGACCACCAAGGCTATCAGGTAACTAAAATCATCAAGTTGTTCACATTATTTTGATCAATTACTATTAGTTACCATAATGTTTGAAAAATATGATGTTAGAAAAATTTCAAAGTGGATATCCTTATCCCCCATGACTAATAAGCATAACTCCAGAAGTAGATAAGTTTTCAAACAATTGACACCAAAGGTCTAATTCAGAAGATTGTGAAGAAATATTAATGGATATGGAAATAGAAAAGTAGGAAAAATTAATGAAACAAATGAGAAGTAGTCCCAAAATTATGCTTAAATTTACAGAAACCATCATTGATCTTCTAGAAGATGTGAAGGTTAGTTCAAATCCATGATCAACAGAAGTTATGCAAGTGGGTCCTCCCCAAAGCAGGCTCCTACCATAATTCCTTTTCATAACAACTTCTATAGATGTTCGTGGGCACCCAAGAAGTTAAATGTAGACCATGCCTTTGTTTAAAACAACACACAACTACCGTGGTTGAGATGTTGCACTATACTATACAAAACCAAAAGGTCCATAATCGCATGCAGTAGTGAGGTGAATAATGGGATGAGAAGGGATTGTAGATATTGGGATGTAAGGTACTTGACCATGTCCACAATAGGTTCTTGTGAAAAATGTGATTAAAATGATCAGCATATCTATCTGTTAGAGTTCAAACCAAGTCCATACCATGAACAATGGCCTCACATTGATCTATTCATTCTTGCTGGACACCATGAGTCCACAGCCACCTCAAAGAACAATCATCACTCCAAAAATAGAAGAAAAAAGAAGAAGGAAGGAAGGGCCTTAGTTAGAGGGGCATCTTCAAGCATGAGTAACATGTCTTTCCAACCCCATAACTAGTGCTTGTAGCCCATTATTATGTCTAAGGGGTGTGCTTTGAATTCCCATTATTGTTTTTTTTCTCTCTCTCTTTTGTTTTGTTTTGTTTTTTTTTTCTTTTTGAATTTTATATTTTTTGTAAATGGGAACTACACCATGCAAAGATAGAGCTTTCATTTCATTGGTTGATAGAGGAGTGATGATACATTCCAAGAGGAGTCATAAACCATGTGAAGGAAGTTAAGAAGAGAACCCAAAAGATCCCCTTGAGGTCACACCCTTTGCCATTCCCTCTTAGTTGTTCCCTCTTTCTTCAAGATATAATGAGCATTCATGAATTTTAGTTTCATAAAAGAAGAACCAAATTGTTTCCATGAAAAAGACCTTTTACTTAGAGAATTAGAGGAATGGATGAGGTGGTCTCACTACTTTACACAATTACTTACCCAATTATCTTGATAGCATAACACAAAAATCCAACATATACTTTTGCATCATGACTTGGCAATATTATTAACAGAAACATAAAAGACATTCATAAACATAAAGAAAATGACTTAGGAAAAGAGAAGATTATAAAGAAAAGAAAAGAAAAATATTAAGAAATGGAAAACATATGAAGAATCAAAAAATTTTGAAAGAAATAGGAAAATGGTAAAAAATTGTAAAAAAAAAAAGGTGAAAAATACTTATTAGTTCTTGAACCAAGATAGAGCATCTCCCCCACAACTAATCTTATGGCCACACATTCAAGAGATGGACTGCACAATCCTCTAGTTATACACCATCAATTTTCCATCTATCACTATTACCAATTTAATTAATCATGTGGTAGCACATCTAACATTGGTGATAGTCTTGTTTGGATCATTAAAAGATGTATCTTCATCTAGACTTGAAGGTATTTCTATTTTTGGGGATTTAGATGTGTTTGCTTCTTCTTTTTAGTTTTCTATTTTAATTGCTAGGTCTCAGTGTTTAATATTGTTTTCCAATGTATAATCAAAGCGTAAGATATATGCATCTATGTCCTCTATTTGGTATATTTTCTAAAGACTAGAGCTAATAAGTAAATCAATTGCATCCATGCATCTTTGAAATAATTTTATATTCTCATTTTCAAACCATTGGATGTCTTCTGGTTTAGTGGCTACTCCGTAGATTGGTTTATGTTCACACACTTATTTTTGAACTTTGTTGTGGGCTATGTCAATATTTTGAATTTCCAACCCACAAGTGCACCCTTTAGTATTAGTGATGCATGGATTTTCCTATCTCTTCACAATGATAGGTTCATCATTGATGTCTTGTGTTGGAGTGGTAATGGTTTTTGGCTTTTTTGTATGGTCAGGAGACATCATTCTAACAAGGAAGGTTGTTGCATTAGATTGGCCTTGTGCTAGTTTTAATGAGTTAGGAGGTCCACAAGTGTTCTTATGCATGGGAATTATCCTAAATAAATATGTTTTTAAGATTGTGGTGGAGATCTGCTAGCATTATCATTTTTGTGTATGTTCATAGCACAAGTGGCAGTTTCTCATTGATGTTACAGTGCTAAACCTTCTTGTGTTGCTGGTGGTGACATATGGTGGAGGGAAGTATGAGAATATTGAGGATATGATGAAGGATAATAGGTGTGAAGTAGTGATGTCATAGAAGATGTTACAGGATGATTATATTCGAGAGAGTGGTAGTAGTGATTTGAAGTAGAGGAAGTAGAATTACTTGGGGACATAGGTTGTTGAATGTAATATCTGTATGGGTCTGACAGTAAGGGTAGCGCTAGGTTGATGATGGCCTCCCCCACAACTATGGGTTTTGCCACTATGGTTGATAGTAGTTTTGAGGCTGATAAGAAGTCTCACTAGGATAGTACAATTGGTTGTAGGACTATCTATAATTACCTTGTGAGTAAGGTAATTCCTAGGAATTTGCTTTTGTATAAACTTGGGATTCAATGCAAAAGCCTAATACTCATGTAGATGTAACATCCATCATCTTCTTCGATGGTCATACTCATGCAAAAGACTAATACTAATAGTGCTTTGGATGGTCATATAGGAAAATGTCACATCCATCATCTTCTTCGGTGGTTAAGTCAATAGCCTCTTCTTCTACAACCATTTTTCCTTTTTGTTGATTAGTGTTCTTACCTGTCTATTAGTTATTTTTCCTCCTTTTGTTTTGATCCTTTTATTTTTTCTGTGCTACTCTCTCCTCTATGGTTTCTATGCAAGTTGTAACTTTCTCATTTATCCATTTCAACATCTTATCTAGTTTTTCCTGAAGTTCAACAATAGATTGTTGCATTGGCAAGGTTTGTTGTGAAATCATCTTATCAAGAACTACCTCTTTTTCCTTATCATANAAGGAGAGCTATGTAAATGAGAGAATGTAGAAGAAAATAACTAGGACCNATAGCTCTCCTTCTTCTTTTGCCACCTACTCAATTAGCCTTTATATCTAATGGACTTTTAGTTCGTATAACTAGCCTTGGGCATAAATCCCAAGAGTCTCCCTCGTTTCATTAGGAAGCCCATCTATGATGTGGAGAATTTGCTCTTTTTGAGATAAATCATGGCCAAGTCATCTATGTAGTAGCGAATAGTATCTATCCAAGGCCACATCCAAGGGTTCATGATTTTCTTGCTTCCACCTTTGGATTTTTTTTCTTAGGTTGGACACTTTGACATAGGTTTGGAAATTTCATTGAAAAGTTTCAGCATTGTGGACCATTGGTGAATGGAACTTGGTACCGATGATCTACACCAACTTTTAGCTTCATCTATTAGTGTTCTAGGGAAGAGTTTAAGATTTTGCCACTTATTTTTGATATTTTGCAAGGCATAGGCATCATGGAAGGCTCACAAATGATGTTGTGGATTAGAATCATAGCCTCTTGCAAATTTAGGGTTGTTATTCATATCAAGCCTTTTAATGTGACTTTCCTTGCAATACTTGTGGGGTATTTTAATTACCTTTGTGATTTGCATCATGCTCTTAATTGTCAACAAGGGTTCACTGTCATCAGACATGTTGTGGTGAAAATTTCTATTTTTATTTATCTAATTGTGACAATTTTGTTTATGTTCATTTTGATGTCTTTGATTTTGCCCTTAGGTTTGACCCCATAGTGGAGCTCAATCTCTATACCTACGTTCATCTTCGTCAAAACTATATGTTGAAAAGGAAGAAGAAGATCAGGAACTGGGAGAGTCACCATGGCTTCTATAGTGTTCTCCATGGTTCCTTGATTTATCTTTTCTAGGTTTTGAGGAGGTCTTAGGCCTTGAGGGCTACCCTAGTCTAGGCCTCCCTTAGTCTAGGACTTCATCTCCTCTAGGATTGTTTGCCTTGGGTGAATGTATTCCTTGAGTGTAGTCAAGGTGTTTATGAACATACGAAACCCTTGCATAAGGTTGGTCACTCCAATTTTCTTCAATATATATCTCATTAGTTCTCCAATGAATGTTCTCTTCATACAATGCATTATCACTTCCTTGTGAAAGAAACATTTTTGTTAGTTAATGATGTGTGTGACGTAATATTTTCTGAAAGATAAATTGTTAATGTATTTACAATGATCATGTATGATATAACTAATCTAGATAACTAGCAGCATCCCTAGCAATGGCACCAATGGTGAGTGACGAGGTACCTCCTATACCCAACCATACAAATCACAAGCATTCATGGACGATCTCGTCAAATTTTGTGGATGGGGCTAGTTATGGCATCTAGATCGTTATGCCTTAATTGTAGTTCACTATCTTCCCACTTGAACTAGTGGTAGCTTTGTCATGTATGGTTTAGTCCAAAGGGAGGCGTATGATTCTTGATGTTGTTTTGGCCATATGCTACTCCTAATGACAATAAAAAAATCAATTATTTAACTAATTAGAAATAGAAACTAAAGTCTAAGCTATCCTACGGGCGATAAGTGTCCATTCCTAGCTTGCCATGCACATCCTGAACCCATGTATCCACTATTGGGATTACCAAGTGCTATGCTACTGGGCAAACTAAGCAATAACGTTATTGGGATTACCAAGTGAATACGTGTTTATACTCAAAACTGGTCGCGCTCATTCTACCAATTCATTAATATGCATGGAAATATAAATTGCATGGAAAGTAAATTTAATATAAGTCAAAGTGCTGCAATGAATAAAAATCAATCTCAATATTATTGTCATTCATGGAATGTGTCCAAGTACATTGCCACTTGAATAAGATGTCATATAACTAACTCAGAGCCATACTACGGGCACTCATTGACTATTCTCTAAGACTACGAAATAAAACTGCAAGAGTTTGGCTACTCTATTGACCAAAGAATACACGATAGGTGCATGCATATTTATAGATTTTATTGTGGAGCTGCATCGATAGGGCCTCATAAATGCATCAAATGCTACATCAATGCAACCCTGTCGATGGCGGCCCATCAATGCAACACTTTGATACTTCATCAATAGACATCAAAGTTTACAAAATTGCAAAAGTCTTCAAAAATCCACCAAAGATGAATCTTCTTATGGTCGCTAGTCGTGGTAGATTTTCCAACATTGATTATTATGTTGATGCTTATCTTTTATGCATAACATTTTTGAAGACTGGGCTAAAATTTCTCCTCATTGTTTCATGGGTCTAGCAATCATGTGCTGTTTGAGCTTTTATCATTGTATATGCTATTTGTCCATGGGCATATCCTTCTTTGTCCTCCTCTTAGCCTCTTTTTATTTCCTTACAAAAGAAATTCAACCTTATGTATTTTGTTTGGAATTATCTAAAATCACCAAAGAATCAACATTAGTTTTGATAATTTTTCCTTAATGATTAACCCTTTCTAAATCCTTAGTTAGCTGAAAATTCAAAAAACTTTTAGCATTTAGGATTGAGGTAATTTCATAATAACATTCTCCAAGGTTCTAACGCAACTAAAATCAAGTTCTTCAAGTCATTTTGATTATTTTTATTATTAGTTATCATAATGTTTGAAAATAGGGTTAGAAAAGTTTTTAAAAATAAATCCTTAGCCCCTCACAATAAATGAGCTCAACTTTGAAAGCTCACAAGTTTTCGAACAACTAAAACCAAAGGTTTGGTTCACAAGATGACCAAGAAATATTGAATTTGGAGGATAGTTCAATATAAAACTAGTAAAAATTAATCAAAATTGATGAGAAGTAGTCCTAAAATCATGCATAAAGTTCAAGAAGTTTTCCATGATGTCCTAGAAGATGTGATATTTTGGTTTAGAGCTATGATCAATAAAAGTTATGTAAGTGGGTCCTCCCCAAAGTAGGCTCCTGCCATAATGGCCTCACATAACCACCTCTATAGATATCTATGGGCACATTAGAAGTTAAATGTAGATTGTGCCTCTATTTCAAATAATACATAATTGCCTTGGTTAGGATCCTACATTATATTAAACAAAACTAGTAGGCTCATAATTGCATGCAGCAATGAGCTGAATAATGAGATGAGAATGGATTGTAAAGATTGGGATGTGAGGTACCTACAATATAGTAGATGCAATGTAGCAATCAATTGAGATGCATCAATAGGATGCTACAATGTAGATGCAATGTAGCATCTGTGATATAGCATCTACGATATCTCAACCAACTGATACACTTGACAAAATGATGTTTTTATCATATCCCCAAGACTCAACTACCCAACATATTAGGGTTCATCAATAGCTATTCACAATTCATTATACTACATGAAGCTTCCACTTATAACTTTGAGAGGATTTCCTAAATATTTATATGGCTTTACTTATCATTTTGAGAGCATTTATATGCTAATGAAAAGAAGATAATCTTGCTTTGCTTCTATAAAACAAACAAGACTTTGTAGATTTTTTATCTCTTAATTAAAAAATTATTTCTACACAATTGTTTGATGTCATGGAGTAAATCAAGGTTAAAGACATGTTTAATAAGTCTTCTTCATAATTTTTCTATTATGACAAAATCAAATACCCTAACAAAATCAACAAAGCATATAAATGTCTTCCCTTTTTTACTTTTGATAATTCAATGCAACATTTGAAAGTAATTAGAGGATTTATTGTTGAATGTTTTCTTTTAAATCCTACTTATGAGATTACATCTAAATTATTTACTTTTGTTAATCCTATTTTTTTTCAGAATGATACCTCTCAATTTACATACAACTTACTAGTCATAATCAATCTATAATTATTTAAATGCAGTTTGTCTTCAAGGATAATAGCTTTACTAATTCTCCATTGAATATTGAAACCAATGTAATGCCCTTTATTAAGCATGTCACATCTTACAAAATTAACCATCCATTTTAAACTTAAGAAAACGTATTATTAGCAAGGTATACTTAAGCATCAAGACCATAGTTAACATTAAAGAGATCATCGTAATACATCTAAGATAATATGCATGTAATATCAACATCCATATTATATACAACCAAGGTCATTACATAAAATATAAATATATCAAAGCTAATTAAGATGTTAATTTAGCATAAACTAAACCACGTAAATATCCTCCAATCAAGTTTCTTACTTAGCTTTCAAGCTTTGATGTCCTACCCCTCATGGTACCAACACTTGCATTTGAAACCTTTATTTAGAACACATGTAGGAAAGAGTTGGTGCTCCTTCAACATAGGAAATTCAATTTAGAGAATAACAAGGGTCATCACCTATAATCACAAATATTAGTATTCATAACATTAATACAAATATAATCATATCATCTAATATGTGAGTTTTGACTAATCATAGGTATCCAACTAAACACTATGACAACTACAATACTAGCACTATGTAAACTAAAAAAGAGAAGTATTAATACAACTTACAAATAAGATTATTTCAGTAAAATTATTCTAGGAAATCTTCCACACTACAACTCACATAAACAAGAATAGACATACTAATCTATGCCACAAATGATATGAAGATAAATTCTTTGAGTTAAAATAATGGAAATGAAATAAGAACTAACCCTAAAATTGATTAGTAACTTAGCTAATTACAAATGTGGAGGATAAAAATAAATGGAAAAAAATAAGAAATAATATAAAATAAAATATAGTAGAGAGGTAGAATGAATCACTAAAAAATGTAATCTATATTATCATAAAAGAAATAAATTAAGAAAAAAAGAAAAGAAAAAGCCCTTGACTTTATCAGAAATAGAAATAGAAATACAAACAAAAGTAGAGATGTGTTGGAAAGGGCAGAAATATAGTGAAAATAGGAATAAACAATCAAAGCTCCAAGTGAGACTTGTAAAAGAAAATAGAAAAAAAAAGTAAAAACGTAGAAATGTTGATTTGCTAAAGCTAAGTGATGACTAGAAGAGACAATTGTTGTAAACCCTTGGGTTCAAATCCATTGCAACTGGTGATGATGTTGAAGTTGGAGCTGGAGATATGTGGAAAGTAACACAAGGCTTACAATGCTAAAACATCAATTTTATACTCACAATTATGTTTTGTGAAAGATTAATGATGAAAAAGCATCCATATACTCTTATTAACAGGTTAGATGAATGCCTTGTAATCTATGTAAATAAAATTAGTGGAAAAACCAATGTCAGACATTAATATAATGTCTATTTACTTAAAAAATGAAATCACCACTAGAAATCATGTTAGGCATCAATTTTAGAAATAATTTGGAGAAGGCCTAATTTGATCCAAGAGGTGACATTAATTTGGATGATGGAGTTGATGACATAGTTGAGATAAAAAGGAAGCTAAAATTCACGTTTGTTGTTGACTTTGGCCTCAATTTGACGATGATATCAACATTGATGTTGAACCAACATTGGACATTTAATGTCAATGTCAATTTTCCAAAGAAAATTGAAATAATAGTAAAGTTAATGTTGGTGTTTATTTGTTCGTTCATTCTAGAAGATGAATTGAAATGAGTTGTTCAAAGCATATAAAGAATGCTAATTAGTGTTGAAGAAGTGTTGGGGTCTAAGTAATTGCTAAAGAGGAAAAAACAAGATTCCAACATGTTAGAGGTGTGAAAACAAATTTATAAATGATGCATGTTATACTTCAAATTCTTTTTCATTTTAGTTTTAGATTTTAATAATTATTACTAGATATCTCAAACTTGTTCTTAGAGAAGAAGTGAAGATATGTAAAAGTTAATTTTCATAACCTAAATATTTGCATAGTTTTGCTTATTCAATTTAATGAATAGTTTGAAATATTTAATATTGTAAGATGTATCTATAGGTTATTTTAATTTCATAGACTAAACAATAGTTTTATATTGTTGTTCTTTATTGGTTTACCTAAGTAAATGCAATATGCTTGTTAATAAAAGTACTGCATCAAGTATTTTGTTAAAGTTTTCAATCATTTGCTTCTAATTGCTATTGTTGCTTAGTCATAAATCTTTTATATATTTTATGATTGAGTGTTAAAATCTAACTACCATTAAACTTTTTTTATTAGTTATCATGCCTTTACAAATATTTCACTATGCATATTTTATTCTTTATTATGCATATATTATTATATAATACTTTGTTCATAGATCATTTAGGAACCCTGTGATAATGCCAACATTTCAAATATAATTGCATATAGTCAAAAAAATGTTAAAAATAAAGGATGATACCAATTCATGATATATAATATAAAACACAATCCCAAAATAATAGGATATGTATAGTAGATGAGAAGAGATCACTATAACTAAGGGATGAGTCAAAGACTATTTGAGGAATATAGTTACACGACTTCATAGATAAATATAAAGCTATGCTGAGGGAATGTGATGCCTCACCACTTACCCCAATTTAGTTGGAGGTTTGGAAAAACTCCAATCTATCATGGAGTCTTATGTTTGGTTGCTTTATTGTTTCTTATTTTCTAATTCTCTCATCTTACTCATTGCCCTCAATTCTTGCTGTTTTGAATATTTCCATCTTCCTCCTTTCAATGAAGAGATTTTTTTTTTTAAATGTTATATGAATCAAACTTTAAAAATACTTGCCTTTCTTCAACTGAAAAACATCTTTGATAACTTTAATTTTAGCAATGAAGAGTCAAAACTTTTTTAAAAATTGCAAAATCTCCATCTTGCAACCAATTGATTTCGAGGGGCTAATGACACTCTTTATGCCTTCTTCTGCGGATGTTTCATTGTCTATGTAGCCTTCTTCTGTAGATGTTTCATTGTCTCTGTAGCTATCATCATTATTTATTTCTGCACTATGCATTCGCTGCCATTTTCATGGTGCATCTTCCAAGATGCTATTTCTGCAAACAGCAATACTAAGATTGACTCCCAGTACACATGACAAGCATAGTAACAGTTTTGCTATATCTGTGATATCATTGTTGGTTTATCTTCCAAAAAGAAAAGAAAAACTAAAGACAAATTCGGCACCAAATCAGACCTTAAAACTACCATATACTCCATACAAAGATGAACATCTTATGAAATATCCATATTAGATTATCTATGCATATGGACCATATTACCAAAATTACATGCATTATAATAATAATGCAAAATTACATGCATAATTCTCTTCATACCGCGAAATCTCCGTAGCCCAAACTATTTTGAAAGCCCTCAAGTTGGCTTACATAAACGTTCAATTCTACTGTCACATTTGGCTTCTATGCCGTAGCAGGCAAGACTTCTTTCTTCTTATCCATTGTAACGATTTCTCCTTGTTCCTCTTTCATGGCTTTTGCTATGATCTCAGCCATTTTAGTAAAATTGGCTGCATCCTTTTCAAAAAGTTTGCTTTGCTTTAGTTAACCATAGCTACAAAGGCAACTCCGTCACTTTCATACTTCAGGCTGGCAAGCGATCTTGGGAAGAAGCCATAACATCAATTGCAAACTTCTGAATTTGGAGTATACTTTGTCTTAAAAAACCAAAATCTTCAACATCAAAGGGATTTAAGAGATTGCAAACCTCCTAGCTAGCTAACTACTCTAACATAAGTAGTCGTACCCACTTAGTGTACACATCCCAAATTAGTATTAGCTCTAATGGGTTACCAAGTGAGGATTACTAGGGATATCAAATGGTCACTATTGGGATTATCAAGCATTATACGTTATGCTCGAAGTGGTCATACTTATGTGTTCATGATTAATTACTATGACATGGAATGTAAAGTGCATTTAAAGCAAAGTGCTAGTAACAAAGATTAAGGTAATCCAAGTGCTACAATGAATGCCAAAGATCTCAACTTTATTGCTGCTCACACCAATGCATTCAGGCACATGGTGTTTGAATAAAGTTTCATACAATCTCGCTCACTCACATTGTAGGCACTAGAAGAAAATATTCTCATTTTAGGAAAGACAAACTGCTACATCAATGCATGCTTATCGATGTAAAGAGTTGGATGATGCTTCATCACTTAATTTAGGATTTTCCACATATGTAATGTTGGCATTATCCTTACAATCCTAACCTTACCTAAGCTATACCTCCTATCACTTTTTGTCATCGAAACTAGAATTCTAAGCTTATTTTTAATTATAATTAAATATTGCATAAAAGAGCTTTGATAAAGATGTGTCTTAGGATGATGTCCTACCTAGAATCTAACCTTACTAATGTATTTGAAACATCCAAAAATACTAGTTTTACTAGAATTGGATCATTGGTTTACTAGATTTGAAACTAGGATCATTGGTTTACTAGAATTGGAGCTATGATGCTTGAAATATCAAATTTCACTTTGCTAGAAAAATCCCACACAAGTTTCAACATTTATGCATTTAAACTATAAAGCTATGTTGAGTAATGCTTGGATATGATTTCAATATATGGATGCATAGTATGTTTTATTGGAATATTATAGGTACAAACAAATTTTAATTTGGAATTCATGGGTGTTTGTTATGAGTCTTTGAACCTCAAGAGTATTAGTTGAAGAAGGAAAATATATTTACAAACGTTGGTTAGAAAAATTTATTTAAACTATAAAAGTGGCTATGAAAAGTAAGAAAACTAAAGAAAAATGATATATAAACATTAAAAATTTTATACATAAATCATATGCTTAACCAACTTTCTTACATTGCTTTGTTGTATATCAAGTATTTTTTTAATTTCAAAAAATAAAATAAAAATAAAAACCATTTTGAAATCCTATTTTCTTTATTTCAAGCTTTTCTATGAATTTCTAACCTTGAATACACATACCTATACCATGTGTCACATTACATGTAATTCATCTACCTATAAATAGACCTCTACCCTTTGATTACATCTTAATTTGGCTTGTGGAAGGCTTTTAGCATATGGTTTTAAGACAGAGAAAGTATATTGCAAGCATTTTGGGTAGAAAAAGAAGTAAACAAAATGATTTTTAAAGGCCTTAGTAATTCTCTGAGAAAGTTCATTTAATTTTTCTTTCCATGTACCTACCCTACTTTTTTTGTGGATTTTGTACTCTTCTTTTCTATTACTTGATTTTTTACTATTTTTTATATTTTTTATTTACTAAGCCAAGATTTTGCTAAATTTTTATCATTTTAGGCTTCTATTAGGTAGAAATTGTGTTGAAATTTTGTCCAAATCATTTTTTTATCTTTTTGATAAATTTATGGGATATATGGAAACTCCTAACTTCTAGAATATTTTACAATGATGTGTTAGCTTAATGGTACATGTCTTGGCTTGGTAACCCTAGGTCATAGGTTTGATTGTACTAGGTAGCATCGAGTTATAAACTTCTATAAATCTTGGGGTATATCTATGTTTCAATTATTTCAGGTTCCAACACCACCAAACCCCCAAACATTTTACAATTATATTATATTAGTCCTTGGTATGAGATGAGATTTTACAAGAATTTTATCTAGTTTGGGGGATTTTTTTGCATATTTTGGAAATATTTTGAAAATAGAAATATCATAAAATAATATATATTATTGGTGTTGGGTCCCTATATATATATAATAAAAATAAAAATTCAAAGTACAAAAGTAGAGGAGTAATGTAGAGAAGAGAAACTCCATACTAACTGATGAATTGTGTTTTGCCAAGCCCCGATATCAGATCCTCGATATCGGGTATGCAATATCATAGCCTGGATAACAATATCGAATACATGATATCGTGATTCCTATGTAGGCCTATAAATACCACCTTCAAGCACATAGGAAAGGGAGGAGTTGGTAAGTATTAGAGTAGAGTCTTTTTGCCAATTTTCAATTCATTTTAGTTCTTTTCCTAGTGCATGCCCACAGTGTGATGATTGTAATTGTATGAAACCTTTATTCGAGTGTGATGTACTTGGACACGCACATGATCAGCAATAAAGATCAAGATTACTTCATCATTGCAGCATTCACTTAGTTTTAATTGTTATTGTTATTTATTATTTTCTTAGTTAATATTTCTTTATCGTCATTTACTATTTGATGAGACATGATATAGCATGCACCGCGATATCGCGTACGCAATATCGTAGCCGTCGCGATATCGTGTCGTCCCCTGCGATATCGCGTACGCGATATCGCGGTTCACCGCCAAATCTATAAATAAGAGGCGGCACTCCCCTCATTTCTCATCCTAGGCTAGAAGTAGAGAAGCTCTGGAGGATTGATCACCCTAGAGATAGAATATTTTCCATGTGCCCGCAGTAGGAGTTCCCAAATGAACGGTTCTTTATTCGAGCAGCTTTATACCTGAACGCAAGTTGTGTATGGCAATAAAGACGAGCTTTGTGGATAAACCTTGCAGTACATGGATAGGTTTATTATTACATGTTATTTATTACCTGTTGTTAGTGCGGAATGAGTACGACTTGGTCACGAGCATTGACGAATGTGTACGGCTAACCAAGGAATCGGCTACTCATTGCAATTAGATTCTCTCCCCCTTATCTCCTAGAACGTGGAACGAGTACGACTTGATTACGAGCATCTATGGATGTGTACTGCTAGTCAAGGGATCGGCTGCTTGTCACACTTAGGCTAGTTAGGTGCCTCAGTACGACCACTTCGAGCACATGCGTTACGTGTGGTGATCCCAATAACGATTAGCGTTTGGTAGCCATAGTTGCATAGTTCAGGGTGTGTACGGCAAGTGGGAATGGATGTTGACGCTAGCTAATTTAGACTTAGGAACTTAGTTAGAGTCAACCCTTTGCTCTTAGTTTAGAAGACATAAAACTAGAAAAGACCAAAAAAATCATATACCTCGGACTTACTTAACCATACACCGTGACAACAACAAGTAAGTCTGGGAAGACAACGAATGATTAACTGCAAGTGTTCCATGGGGCGTTTAGGAATTTAGTTTGCGGAGTTCAACCAAATCGTGCGTGCTACGCTCGTTTCGTATGGTTGAGTGTAGGGGTACCTCGCCACTCATCACTATTCCTATTGTTAAATGAGGAATGAGTATGACTTAATCACGAACATTTAAGTGTAACTACTTGGTAACCCAGTAGTGTGTCTAGGAGTGCTCAAGTAATATGCACTTGGTAATCTTAGAAATAGTACATGAGGTCCAAGATGCACATGGATGATTAAGGATGGATGCTCATCGCACTTAGGCTAGTTTAGCTTTTTCTTCTTATTGCTTATTAGCTTAAAACAAGATTATTTTCCATTGTCTCTAGCAGTAGCACTAGTTTAGGATCACATCATTCGCCTCACTCTAGACTAAATCATACGTGACCAAGTAAATACTAGTCCAAGTGGAAAGACATCGAACTACAATCAACGTGTAACTATCTAGATACCACAAATAGTCTGTCTGCAGAGTTCGATTGGATCATGTGTGAATGCTCATATTCATATGGTTGAGTGTAGGGGTACCTAGCCACTCATCATTGACGTCATTACTAGGGATAGTGCTAGTTATTTAGATTAGTTATATCATACAAGATCGCTATAACAAGTATTAATGATATACCTTTTAGAAAAGAAATTAATGCAAATAAGTCACACACAAGTTCACAACAATGTCTCTCTCACAAGACTATGATAATGCAACAACTAGTAAGGCAATTCATTGAAGAACCAATGAATTATATGATGATGAAGACAAAGTTTGGAGTACTCAATATTATGCAGGGGTCTCCTATGTACATAAACAAAGACAACATCATCCTAAATCACAAACTCATAACCTACCTAGTAATGATGAACCCTTGCTAGCCACTAGGAGCCTAATGCATATACAAGAGGTTGCTTGAATATCCCACAGGCATTGCTAGGAAAGCTGTCTACCTAGGCTTGATTTAATTAACTTTCCCAAGTTTTTAGGAGGCTATGATTTATATCCACAACATCATTTACAAGCCTTTCATGATGCTTGTGTATGGAACAATATTGATAATGGGTGGCAGAAACTTAAGCTCTTTCCTACGACACTCGTTGACCAAGCAAAAGTATGGTACAAGTCTTTAAAACCAAAATCAATTCAACATTGGCTAATAATGGTAGAACTCTTCACTAAAAGATACCAAACCTATGCAAGAGTTTTAGCCTTGAGGAAACAAATCTAAGAGTGGAAACAAGTGCAACATGA